>LNAC01000130.1:2259557-2337095 GCA_002007465.1 Ailurus styani | reverse complement strand
CAGTTTTGGTAGTTTATATTTCTCTAAGAATGCATCCATTTCTTCCAGATTGTCAAATTTGCTGGTGTAGAGTTGCTCATAATATGTTCTTAGAATTGTTTGTATTTCTTTGGTGTTGGTTGTGATCTCTCCTCTTTCATTCATGATTTTAT
This sequence comes from Ailurus styani, assembly GCA_002007465.1. Taxonomy (NCBI): domain Eukaryota; kingdom Metazoa; phylum Chordata; class Mammalia; order Carnivora; family Ailuridae; genus Ailurus; species Ailurus styani. Next base: position 2,336,943 of record LNAC01000130.1, on the reverse strand, counting down.
TAATTTGAGTCCTTTCTCTTTTCTTTTGGGTAAGTCTGGCCAGGGGCTTCTCAATCTTATTATTTCTTTCAAAGAACCAGCTCCTAGTTTCATTGATTTCTTCTACTGTTCCTTTCATTTCTATTCCATTGATTTCTGCTCTGATCTTTATTATTTCTCTTCTCCTGTTGGGTGTAGGCTTTCTTTGCTGTTCTTTCTCTAGCTTTTGTAGGTGTAGAGTTAGGTTGTGTACTTGAGACCTTTCTTGTTTCTTGAGAAAGGCTTGTATTGCTATATACTTTCCTCTTAGGACTGCTTTTGCTGTGTCCCAAAGATTTTGAACAGTTGTGTTTTCATTTTCATTTGTTTCCATGAATTTTTTTAATTCTTCTTTAATTTCCTGGTTGACCCATTCATTCTTGAGTAGGGTGTTCTTCAGCCTCCATGTATTTGAGGTCTTTCCAACTTTCCTTTTGTGGTTGAGTTCTAGTTTCAGAGCATTATGGTCTGAAAATATGCAGGGAATGATCCCAATCTTTTGGTACCTGTTGAGACCTGATTTGTGACCCAGAATATGGTCTATTCTGGAGAATGTTCCATGTGCACTGGAGAAGAATGTGTATTCTGTTGTTTTGGGATGGAATGTTCTGAATATATCTGTGATGTCCAACTGGTCTAGGGTGTCATTTAAAGCCTTTATTTCCTTGTTGATCTTTTGCTTCCATGATCTGTCCATTTCAGTAAGGGGGGTGTTAAAGTCCGCTACTAATATTGCATTATTGTCGATGTGTTTCTTGGATTTTTTTATTAATTGCTTTATATAATTGGCTGATCCCATGTTAGGGGCATAGATTTTTATGATTGTTAGATCTTCTTATTGGACAGATCCTTTTAGTATGATATATTGTCCTTCCTCATCTCTTATGATATTCTTTGGCTTAAAATCTAAATTATCTGATATAAGGATTGCCACTCCAGCTTTCTTTTGCTGTCCATTGGCTTGGTAAATTGTTTTCCACCCCCTCACTTTAAATCTGGAGGTGTCTTTGTGTGTAAGATGAGTCTCTTCTAGACAGCAGATAGATGGGTCTTGTTTTTTTAACCATTCTGATAACCTGTGTCTTTTAGTTGGGGCATTTAGTCCATTTACATTCAGAGTAACTATTGAGAGATATACATTTAGAGCCATTGTATTGCCTGTAAGGTGACTGTTACTGTATATTGTGTTTCTTCCTTTCTGGTCTATGTTTCTTTAAGGTTCTCTTTGCTTAGAGGACCCCTTTCAATATTTCCTGTAGGGCTGGCTTGGTGTTTGCAAATTCCTTGAGTTTTTGTTTGTCCTGGAAGATTTTTATCTCTCCTTCTATTTTCAGTGAGAGCCTAGCTGGATATAGTATTCTTGGCTGCAGATTTTTCTCATTTAGTGCTCTGAATACATCATGCCAGCTCTTTCTGGCCTGCCAGGTCTCTGTGGATAGGTCTGCTGACAATCTAATATTTCTACCATTGTATGTTATAGACCTCTTGTCCCGAGCTGCTTTCAGGATTTTCTCATTGTCACTAAGACTTGTAAGTTTTACTATTATATGATGGGATGTGGACCTATTTTTATTGATTTTGAGGGGGTTCTCTGTGCCTCCTGGATTTTGATGCTTGTTCCCTTTGTCAAATTAAGGGAAATTCCGTATTATAATTTTCTCCAATATACCTTCTGCCCCCCCTTCCTCTTCTGAGATCCCAATTATTCTAATATTGTTTTGTCTTATGGTATCACTTATCTCTCAAATTCTCCCCTCATGGTACAGTAGGTGTTTGTCTGTCTTTTCCTCCTCTTCTTTTTTCTCTGACATTTTGTCTTCTAAATCACTAATTCTGTCTTCTGCCTCATTTATCCTAGCAGTAAGAGCCTCCATTTTTAATTGCACCTCATTAATAGCTTTTTTGATTTCAGCTTGGTTAAATTTAAGTTCTTTTATTCCTCCAGAAAGGGTTTTTATTTCGCTAGAGAGGGATTCTCTATTAGATTCCATGGTTTCTTCAAGCCCAGCCAGCACCTTAGGAACCGTCATTTTGAACTCTAGTTCTGTCATATTACTAATGCCTGCATTGATTAGGTCCCTAGCCGTCATTACTGCCTCTTGTTCTTTTTTTTTTTTTTCAGCCTTGTCATTTTATGCAGATAGGAATAGATGGATGAGAGAACAAAATACTAAAGGGTAGCAATGACCCTAGAGAAATATACACTCACCTACTCAGAAGAGACCTGGAACTGGGGAGAAAAGAAAGAGGGAAAAAACCAAAAAACCAAAAAACAAAATCAAACAAACAAAACCAAAACAAAACAAAAATAAATAAAACAAAATCCTATATTATCTATTTCTGTTTCTATATCTATGTCTGTCTCTGACTCTGTCTCTGTATCTATCTCTATCTCTATGTCTATCTCTAACTCTATCTATATCTGTATCTATTAGGCTGGTGAATTGAACTGACCCTATATGTATACAAAAAATAAGGTTAAATACAATGAAGAGATAAAATATGATTATAACAATGAAAATTAAAAAAGATTAAAAAGTGTTGATAAGATATAGTAGTTAAAAACGTTAAAATAGGAAAAAGGAAAAATTTTAAAAGAAAAAAGTAAGAAAAAAAATCAAAGAATTTAACTTTGAATGACTAAAGAATCATGGGGAAAAAGCCATTAATTCTCTGCGTTGCTTTCCCCTAGCTCCCCTAGTTCCATAATTCTCAGCAATCTCGAACTTGACTTTGGCTGGGTGTATTTTTCTCGTCTTCTCAGGGCGGGGCCTGTTGCTGTGATTCTCAAGTGTCTTTGCCTGAGGCGGAATTGACCGCATTCGCCAGGGGCGGGGCTAAGTCACCAGCTCCGGTTCGCTCTCGGGAGCTTTTGTTCCCCGAATGCTTTCCGTACTGCGTTGGAGGCAGGCACTGAACATGGCGGCTCCCAGTCTAAGACCCGGAGGAGCCAAGAGTTCGGGGCCTCACTCCTTAGTGCGCCTCAGAGAAGAGCAGTCAGTCCCTCCCGTCTCCTGGTCTCTGGCCGCTCTCCAAGCTCACCAGGCCTGTGACCGATCATCTCTATCTCTGACGCGGCCCCATTTAGAATCTCCAAACCCGGCAGATTCCTGCAGCCGCTCCTGTGCCGCCCCTCCCGGAGGGGGAAGGTGAGTCTCCCCGGCTCTGCTGCCCATGGGGTCCCCACTCACAGAGCCGTGGCCCGGCTGGGCTTCAGATCCCAGCCCAAGGTAACCCCGAGCTGAGAGACCCCTTCCAGCTCGGCTCCGTCTCTCCCACTGGCTTCTCTCTGAGACCTGGGAGCTCGGTCGCGCTCAGACACCCCTGGTCTTTTTGTGTCCCCGTGGGTCCTGAGACTACTCTGTCCCTGGAGGGCTTCACCCCCCGCTTAGCCTCTGGGGTGACGGCCCTCAGTGGAGCTGACTTCTAACTGTTCTGAGTCTGTGCTCCGCTGCTCGCTCCCCTGCTGGCAGCCGCCCTCCCCCCGGGGTCTATCTTCCCGTCGCCGCAGATTCACTTCCCCGCAGGGCCTACCTTCCAGAGCGTGGTCGATTTTCTGTTCCTAGAATTGCTGCTCTTCTTCTCTTCGATCTCCTGTAGAATTTGTGGGTGTTCAGAATGGTTTGAAAGCTGTCTGGGTGAATTCCTGGGACCTGATGATAATCGGTCTCCTGCTCCTCCGCCATCTTGCCGCTTCTCTCAGAAAGAAATTCTTATTGGTACGTTTAGTAAAATAGTTGGCGCTAATTCTTAAATAGAGAGAGACACGTTATATTGATAAAAACTTAAGAAGTAAAGGTAACTGAGGGGAGCCTGGTGGGTTCAGACGGTGAAGGGTTTGGCTCAGGTCATGATCTCAGCGTGGTGAGATGGAGCCCTGCATCAGGCTCCTGGCTCAGGGGGAAGTGTGCAGGAGATTATCTCCCTCTTCCTCTACTCCTCCCTCTGCTGGTGCTCTCTCAGATAAATAAATAAAATCTTAAAAAAAAGATAACTAAACTGAGAACAAAAAAGTCAAAGAAAAAACCCCTTAAACTAGTGCCAGTACCATCTATTTTTAAATTTTTATTTAAATTTTAGTTAGTTAACATACAGGGCAACATTGGTTTCAAGAGTAGAATTAATTCAGTGATTCATTACTTCCGTACAACACCCAGCGCTCATCACAATTGCTGTCCTTAATCTCCATTACCCATTTAGCCCACTCCCCCTCACCTTTATCCATGAACCCTGTTTGTTCTCTATAGTTAATAGTCTCTTATGGTTTGTTTCCCTGTCTCCTTTCTTCCCCTTTCCAATATGTTCATCTGTTCTGTTTCTTAAATTCCACATACGAGTGAAAGCATATTGATACCATCTAATTTTAACAATGAAAAACAAAGTATTTGCAAGGATCAAAGGAAGCAGCGTTAATGTTTACGCCCAGATCCCTGAAATGACTATCTTCCTAACTATTGCTAGAATGTAGCTCCCGGAATTTGAAGTAGATAGTACTGTACTTATCTAGTTGGTGATTTGCTAAGAAGAGTAGCTCTGGAAACAATTTGTCATGTTATTGAGAAAATGTTGGGTATACAAGCACTTGTATGCTGCTTGTTAAGTTATGAATCAGAAGAATACATCCATATCCTGCTCAATTGGTCTTACTGGGCCAAGTGGGAATAAAACCCAAGTAATAAGACTGGTGAACTATTTCTATCTCCTGTTACTCTGAAAATGCCAGAAAGCTCGTGATTATTCACAGAGGTCCTTCTTATAATACTAAACCTCACCAAAAATCCCGATGTCACACAATCAAATATGTAGCTTGCAGTAAAGACTTAGTTTTTTTTAGCCACTTTATGGTTTATAAAATGGATTTTACTGAATATTGAGTGTTAAATAACTGAAACAATACACGCAAAATCTCTGCATATGACACACCAATATATGTAGTTATAGTATTACTGATTAGGTACAAAAAGATTGTTTTAACCTCAAAGTGTTAATGGTTCCCATAAATATTAAAAAACAAAAGGAAAAGACCAAGGACACTGATTATAAAGCTGAAGAACTATTACAGAGGGCTTTCCAAATATTATTTAATATTTACTGACTATGCAATAAACATTTTTATGATCTTTTATTTAAAAGAAAATTGTGGGTTTGGCACAATATCACAAGACTAATGTTTGCAATTTAAAATTTACAAAGAGTTGTGTATTTCTCACTCATTGTCATTTAATATATTTTAAAAGGATTTAGAAGTGAATTGGGGATCATTTTACATTTCAAACCACTTTACTGAATTAAGTACATAGCTTATTTCCTTGATTATAAACTTAAACAAACAAAAAATTGGATAAAACCTAACTTAACCAAGGTTTACAGAATAAGTAGAATTATTTTACATTAGAAAAGAAATACAGTCTAAAGCTAAGTCAGTATAAGATGATCTAGAAATTATTAATTAAAAAAGACAATTAAAATTATTAAACTTTAAAGCCATATTAAATGTTTACCAGAGAATGTCTTAATTATTCAAAGACACTGAAATAATTTCTTTAATAACAGAAAAACAATAAATGGCACAGTTTCTTTTCACAGTGAGTATAAACACAGTAAGTGTTCTGGGTGGAGCTTTAATGTACCCACATTAGGACATTGAGCATGTTACTATCAGAACAGACCAGGAACTCTTATGAAATGCATATCTAACATTTATTGGTGCTCATCCTATTTGTATGTTAAAATGTAAGAATTTCCTGAAGAGATAAAATTAAATAATTGAGTTGACATAGATTGAAATTTGATGCAGAGATTAAACAAGCAAATCCTTTTGGCATATCCTAAGGGAAAGTGAATTTGGTTCTTAATAGGAAAAAGTCAAAGTATTTGGGCATCATCCAGGGAATAAGATTTGTAGAGAAAGAAATCGTACCGCTCAATATTCTATGATATAACTTGTGTACTTCTAAAAATTTGAGAACTATGAACTTGAACTTCTTGAGATAAAGCACTATAAAAAATCAATAAGTACAAGTCAAATATAATTGTAACCCTAGGGACTCTGGGGGAAAAATAGAAGAAAGTCCACTCTGTTGAAGATTCCAACTATTAATTTTAAAATCATAATAGAAGTTGGCAATAACATTTAAAAGGAAATGATGTCAAACTCACCAACTCAGAGTACCACCTTGAGCTGAAATTAAGTTCAGGAGGTTGGGTAAGAATTTGTAATGTATGTGGAAAACCAAAATGCCTGCAACAGAACATATAAGCTACTTTGAAATCTGTGAGAGATTTTATTAAAAAGGAGATAGGTCAGATGAGAGCCTGGAAATATAGTGGAAGAAGTCAAAGATCAAAGAGTATTATTATTTTTTTAACTTTGTCTTTATTACCCATTACCAGGTCTTGAATATATAAAAGTTACCCGAGCGGAAATTATGCAAGACTTAGTTAGAAAGAAAACTATAGCTTAAATATTCTAATTTCATATTTTCAAAAAAAAATAAAAATGGGAATTACTACCCAGAGTTCTATTCTCAGGATGTGGCAATTGAAAGACACTTGTAGGTATGTAGTCAAGAATAGGAATTTTTAAAAAAAAAATAATTTTTTAAATAATTATCAATAATCAAATAATATCAGAACTTTCTAAAACAGAAAAAAAAGGAAAAGAAAAGAACAGTAAAACCTTTGTGAATAATTGTTGCTGGATATTCACTGTTATGAGCTTATGTGCCCTCCAATATTCATATGTTGAAGCCTGAACACCCAGTACCTCAGAATGTGACTGTATTTCGAAATAGGAGCTTTAAAGAAGTGATTGAGTTAAAATGAGACCATTAGAGTGGACGTTATTCTAGTTTGACCGGCGTCCCTGTAAAAGGAAATTTGGACACACAAAGACACAGGAGATGCATGCACGCAGAAAAAAGACCACGTGAGGACACAACAGGAAGGCAGTGGCCAACTGCAAGCCAAGCAGTATGGCCTCAGAAGAAACCACACCTGCAGACATCTTGAGCCTAGACTTTGGCCTTCCAAACGTGAGAAAATAAATTTCTGCTGTTTAATCCACCCAGCCTATAGCATTATTGTTATGGCAGATCCAGCCAACTAATGCACCCAAGTACAGTTGATTCTTGTTATTCACAGAAATTATGCTCTAAAAAGTTGCTCTTAACACTGAATTAGAGAATCCTGGACCATTATTCTTAGGGGAATTACAGGGTGAGTTTTCTGCAAGCCTCTGGTCTTTAAATTTTATCAACTGGTCAGTATATAACATTGTTTTACATATGTTTCCATTTAAAGACACCCATTTTAATATTATTGTTGATTCTTCAATATTAAACACATGGCCAACAGCACTATAACTCATGCCTAAATAATGCTTATCTAACATGTATTATCTCTGTAAGGCCCTTCACGCCGTCTCACACTTTGGAACACTGGACAGCACTTCAGCACTATGCTTTGAGGCATTTCACAGTGAAATCACTAACAAAAGGAAAATAAATGTGGAAACTGTAGCACTAAATAGACCATGAAAAGGACACTTGTTTACAGTATGAAAGCTGAGACAGGAATACAGAGCCTCACCTTGTGTAGTCTCAGCTTGCAATGTGGATACTGGGTGGCAAATATTTTGCCGCTCTGTGCATACTCAAATGCCATTGAAGTGCCAAAAATATTAATTTGGGGGATACAAATAAAATTTGGAGGGTAAGAAAATTCCCCAGTATGGACTCCATTAACAGGAGAATCAAAAAGATCAAGGATTTTTCTCTTTCAAAGTCAGCCTTGCCATGTAGCACCTGTCATCCATGCCATGCAATGTGTACTCTTCTTCTTCAGCAGAAGTAGGTGTGCATTTAAAAGACAGCTAGTAGGAAAAGGTCACAGGACTTCTGGGAAAGATGGTGGAGAAGGAGGATCCTAAGCTCACCTCGTCCACATATCCAACTAGATAAGACTCCATTAATGTAAAAAATAACGACGACAACAAGAAAAAGACACAGGACAGAGGCAGAATGAAAGTGAAGGGATAGAAAATCATTTATCATGAATGTGTAAGTGGAAAAAAGGCCAGGATATCAATACTTATATCAGACAAAACAGACTTTAAAACAGATTGTAACAAGAGAAAATAAGAACACTATATAATCATAAAGGGAAAAAAACAGCAATATAACAATTATAAAAATTTATGCACCCAATTGGGGAACACCCAAATACATAAAGCAGCTAATAACAAACTGAAAGGAAGTGATTAATAGTAATACAATAATAGCTGGGAACCATAAAAGACCACTTCATTGATGAATAGATCCTCCAAACAGAAAATCAATAAGGAAACATTGGCTTTGAATGACACATTGGACCAGAAGGATCTAACAGATGTATTCAAAACAATCCATCCTAAACAACAAAAAATACAGTATTTTCAAGTGAACATGTAACATTCTCCAGAACAGATCATATGTTAGGCCACAAAACAAGTCTTGACAAATTCCAAAAGACTGAAGTTATACCAGACATCTTTTCCAAACACAATGTTATGAAACTTGAAATCAATTTCAAGAAAACATCTGGAAGAACACAAATACATGGAGGTTAAATATCATGTTAATTAACAATGAATGGGTCAATTACGAAATCAAAGAGGAAATAAAAAAAATACATGGAGACAAGTGAAAATGAAAATACAGTCATCCAAAAGCTTTGAGATGCAGCAAAAACTATTCTTAGAGGGAAGCGTATAGCCATACAAGCTAACTTCAAGAAGCAAGAAACCTCTTAAATAAACAACCTAATCTTGTACCTAAAGGGGTTAGAAAAAGAACAATAAACAGAACTCAAAACCAGGAGAAGGAAGGAAAAGATAAAGATTAGAGGAGAAATAAATGAAATAGACCCAAAAAAATAATTCTAAAAGAGAATAATGAAACCAGGAGCTGGTACCTTAAAAAAAAAATCAACAGAATTGATAAACCTTAGCAAGAATCATTAAAAAAAAAAAAGAGAGAGAGAGCAAGAGCGAGAGGGAAAACTCAAATAAAAAGTCACAAATGAAAGAGGAGAAATAACAGTGGATACCACAGAAATACAAAGGATCATAAAAGAATATTATGAAAAATTATATGCCAAAAAATTGGACAACTTAAAAGAAATGGATAAATGCCTGGAAACATTTAACCATACAAAAATTGAACCAAGAAGAAATAGAAAATTTGAACGGATCGATCACAGCAAGGACATTGTATTAGTAATAAAAACCCCCAACAAACAAAAGTCCAGGATCAGATGGCTTCACAGCTGAATTCTACCAAATATTTAAGGAAGAATTAATACCTATTCTTCTCAAACTATTCAAAAAAAAAAAAAAGAGGAGGGAGAAAAACTTCCAAATTCATTCTATGAGGCCAGCGTTACCATGATACCAAAACCAGCTCAAGACACCACAAAAAAGAGAACTCCAAGGCAATATCTCTGAAGAACATAGACGCAAAAATCCTCGACAAAATACTAGCAGATTGAATCCAACAGTGCATTAAAGACATATTCACTGCCGTTAAGTGGGATTCATTCCCAGGATGTAATAGTAAACAATAATTGCAAGTCAATTAATTTAATACATCTCATCAATAAGAGAAAAAATGAAGACCATACGGTGATTTCGATGCAGAAAAAACATGTGATAAAGCACAACATCCATTCACAAAAACCCTCCAGAAAGTAGGTTTAAAGAGAGCATGCTTCAACATAATAAAGATCATATATGAAAAACTCACAGCTAAACTGAGAGCTTTTTTTCCATGGCCAGGTACAAGACAAGGATGTCCATTCTCACTGCTTTTATTCAACATAGTACTGGAAGTCCTAGCCACGGCAATCAGATAAGAAAGGAGAAATAAAAGGCATCCAAAATGGTAAGGAAGAAGTTAAACTTTCAGTATTTGCAAATGACATGATATTATATACAGAAAACCCAAGACTCCACCGAAAACCTACTAGAACTGATAAATAAATCTCATAAGGTCACAGTATGCAAAATAAAAATACAGAAATCCATTGCATTTCCATACACTAATAAGGAAGTAGCAGAAAGAAAAAAATTAAGAAAACAATCCCATTTACAATTGCACCAAAAAGAATCAAGTACCTAGGAATAAACATAACCAAGAAGGTGAGAGACCTTATTCTAAAGGACACAAACAAATGGAAAGATATTCCATGCCCATGGGCTGGAAGAATACATATTGTTAAAATATCCATCTTACTCAAAGCCATCTACAGATTTAATGCACTCCATATCAAAATACCAACAGCATTTTTTACAGAGGTAGAACAAGCAATCCTTTTGTGGGTATAGACCCACAAAAGACCCTGAATAGCCAAAGCAATCTTGAGACAGAAAAGCAAAGCTGGAGGCATCACAATTCCAGACTTCAAGTTATATTACAAAGCTGTAATGATGAGAATAGTATGGTGGTACTGGCACAAAAATAGACATATAGATCAATGGAACAGAATAGAAAACTGAAAAAAATCAATGCACAAGTATATGATCAATTAATCTTTGACCAGTCAGGGGAGAATAGCCAATGGGAAAAAATCTCTTCAACACATGGTGTTGGGAAAACTAGACAACTACCTGCAAAAGAATGAAACTGGACAAAATTCTCATCCCATACAGAAAAATAAACTCAAAATGGATTAAAGACCTAAATGTGAGATCTGAAACATAAAATCCTAGTAGAGACCACAGGCAGTAATTTCTCTAACATTGGCTGCACCAACATTTTTCTAGACATGTGTACTAAGGCGTAGGAAGCAAAAGCAAAAATAAACTATTGGGACTACATCAAAATTAAAAGCTGCTTCACAGCAAAGGAAACAACAAAACTAAAAGATGACTTACTGAATGGGAGAAGATATTTGCAAATTATAGATCTGATAAATGGTTAGTATCCAAAATATGTAAAGAACTTATGCAACACCCCAAAACTCCAAATAATCCAATTAAAAAGTGGGTAGAATACACAAATAGACATTTTTGCAAAGACATACAGATGGCCCACAGACACATGGAAAGATGCTCAACACCACTGATCATTGGAGAAATGCAAATCAAAACCACAAGAAGATATCCCCTCACACATGTCAGAATGGCTAAAATAAAAAACACAAGAAACAAGTGTTGGTGAGGTGGAGAAAAAGGAGCCCTTATGCACTGTTGGTGGGAATGCAAATTGGTTCAGCCTGTGGAAAACAGTATGGAGGTTCCTTAAAACATTAAAAATAGAATTACCGTATGGCCCAGTAATTCTACTACTGGATAGTTACCCGAAGAATACATAAACTCTAATTTGAAAAGATACATGCACCCCTATGATTACTGCAACATTGCTTATAATAGCTAAATTATGGAAGCAATCCAAGTGTCCATGGATAGATGAATGGATAGGAAGAAGTGGTATATCTATGCAATGGAATATGATCCAGCCATATAAAGAATAAAATCTTGCCATTTGCTATGACATAGATGGAGCTACAGAGTATTATGCTAAGGGAAATAAGTCAGTCAGAGACAAATACCATATGATTTCACTTGTATATGGAATTTAACAAACATAACACATAAACAAAGAAAAAAGAGACCCCCCCCCAAAAAAAGACTCAATTATAGAGAACAAACTGATGGGTGCCCAAAGGGAGGTGTGCGGGTGGAGGGGTGAAACGGGTGAAGGGGATGAAGAATACATGTACTACAGGGCGCCTGGGTGGCTCAGTTGTTAAGCGTCTGCCTTCGGCTCAGGTCAAGATCCCAGGGTCCTGGGATCAAGCCCCGCATTGGGCTCTGTGCTCTGCAGGAAAGTCTGCTTCTCCCTCTCCCACTCTCCCTGCTGGTGTTCCCTCTTTCGCTGTCTCTCTCTCTGTCAAATAAATAAATAAAATCTTAAAAAAAAAAATACATGTACTGTGATGAGCCATCAGCAATGTGCAGAATTGATGAATCGCTGTATTGTACACCTGCAACTAATATAAATCTGTATGCTAATTATACTGGGATTAAAATTAAAATAAATTTAATATATTTAAAGTAATATAAATACTGTAAACAAGGCAAATAAGCAAAAAATAATAGAAAACTATTAGTACTCAATGACAGGTTATTGCATATGATCATTTCATTTTATGGTTAAATTACAGGTGTGGAATCAGTTCACCCAATTCAATTTACTTGTGTGTTGCATTGCTTCTTGCTCTGACTCCCTGAGGTTTTGACTCCTCTCTGCTTCTCTTCAGGCTACTGTGAGAGTCTTAGGTTCAACCCTGAACCAGATAGAAGAAACTTCTCTTTAGAACTTTGAAACTATCTCAGACACTAACTACTGGTTTTGTTTCCTGGGGAGTCCACAAAATACCCCAGACAAGAAAAAGAATAAATTACAGAATAATCAATACATCACAATATAGACAATAAGTGTTAAGTATTAATACTCCAGATATAAAGAAATTACTCTAGCATTTTAATTTATTGCTTCAGTTTTATTATTATTCTGAGTGCAATTGTATTTTCATACTCTTTTGTTGGTCATTTAATTCTATGGTTTATAAAATGTTATTTAATAAGAACATTTAATTATTTCATATATATGAAATAATGCTAGTTCTCCTAAGTAAAGTAGCATATTAATCTTTTTTCAATCTTTTTCCATTTTCATTATCTTTAAAAGGTTCTATACTAGTGTCATAAATGTAATTTAATCTCTCCCACAGGTAACTTAAAAAGGTATTTTAGTCATGATCAGGTTTCTTTTGATCCACTGGTAGATCTTTATCAGGCTTCTATTTTCTTGAAGTCTTTGATACTGGAAAAGCTATTCAAAAGTAATTTTATTTTCTAGAACTTCAATGTGAGAATCAAAGATTAAAACCTCTAATTAGATGATAGACAGCAACCAAAAATCCATTTGAGTCTACTAAGCCCTCATTTAAATTCCAGGTAATTCTACCTTTTAATAAAAATATTGTTCATCCTGTTTTAACAAGGATTCTGTTTTATCATTTTCTTACTTTAAGAAATTTATATAAATATGAATATGAATTTATAAAATATATTATTGTATAATATAGATGTTAAATGAATATAAAATTGTTTCAGAATAACCATTACAAGATATCTGTGTAATTAAGAATAAAATGTCACTAAATATGGAATTGATTTTCAAAAATAATTTTAGTATTGAAAATTATGTCACAAATGGAATGGAAATGGTGATTAAAATAATCATTTTTGTAAACTGTGTAAACTACTGGTTTCTAAGTTTATGTAGACAGGTGCTTTAAATTTTTAACTTTTCATGGCTTCACTTTTTCTGGTGAAGCTGGACAAATTACAGAGATTATATTTTTTTTAAAAAAGGTACTCAATGAATAGGACACATGGATTGTTGCTGTGTTAAATCTTCTCTCCCTCTACCAGGATTTTTTATCCTTAGTCTACTCACTACCTGGGGTTTTGCCTCCCATATACTATCAAGCTTTTATTTACACACTAGATTATCTACTTGGAAAAACCTCAGGATGTTCTTTGGCATGCTCATTAACCAATGATTCTTGCATACATCACATAGGATATGATCCAAATGAAATAAGGCAATTACAAGAGAGAGACAAAAGTAAAACTTGAACCCACACAATGACTGAGGCCACAGGACAAAAGAGAAGGCATTCAAGATGGCTAATCGGCCTACCCAAAGTTGGAACAAAAGTGCCTTTTCCCCCTTGCTTTCTCACGACATCATCTTTGCTGTTGGCTCCATTCTCAGTAACAGATCCCCATATAACACTGCCAGATATACCTGTTTCCTAAGGGTCTGTCCTCTCCCTTTTTTAAGATGAAAGACGATAGAAATAGAGGGGTCTATTCACTAAATTCTAACCTAATCTCCTACAAACCACTGTCACTAACTTAAATTTATTCAACAGGATCAGTGACAATTATAATATTTTCAACAGATCTGAGGGGACCAATCCTCTTTTAAAAAATTGCAATATTCTTAGTCCATGGTAAATACAGCCTTAACATTTAAGAAACAAAATATCCTAAGAAATTTAAGAGTCTTTAAAAAATTTCTATATGAATACCATAACAGTAATGTATTAGGCTGCTTTTTTCGTTAGGGGAAGACAAAGATTTTATGTCAGTATCTATAATTAGAGATGTAAAAATGTTTTTTCTTTTGTCTGAAGCCAAATCTATGTAGTGGATTTAAAAGTTTATATCTTATTTAGTCTTGATTTTTTTCAAATAGTTAAACGTAGGATGTGATTAAGTATGAGGAAATTTTCAGCTTACCTAATTAAAAAGAAAAAGCAATACTTTAAAGGAATGTATCTTTTACATCTACCACATAAGAAATAATTAAAAATTATTATGACCTTGTATAGTGTCATAGCAAAAAAAGCAAACTTGTAGTTGATCAGTAAAACCATAGATGGACATCACACATTTTGGAAAGTATTTTAATAACAGGATTCAAGACCTACAAGTTGTTAACAACTTTTCAACAAGAGATTTATTAAGGCAAAGGTCAGGTACCTAGGATACAGCAAAATGTTGAAATAGGTTGAAAGTCCAACAGCAGAAGAGCTGTTAATTTTTGGTATATTTGCAGAATGAATCATCATTAACCAGTCATCAATGTAATAGATATTTAGATACTATATATTGAGTGAGATTTTTTACTTGCTCTGAGTATGGAGACTAAGCTAGAACAAAGTAATATAAAGTAAGTCCACTTTTTTTTTTTAAGATTTTTATTTATTTATTTGACAGAGAGAGAGATCACAAGTAGACAGAGAGGCAGGCAGAGAGAGAGGAGGAAGCAGGCTCCCTGCTGAGCAGAGAGCTGGATGTGGGCCTCAATCCCAGGACCCTGAGATCATGACCTGAGCCGAAGGCAGAGGCTTTAACCCACGGAGCCATCCAGGCACCCCCATAAATCCACTTTCTAAAGTGAGATCAGTAGAGCCAGGCACCCCCTCCAGGCTTCTCATGTCACAGACTATATTAAACATTCCTCTTTTGAATGTCATTTCTGCCTTTACTACTACAGTTAGACCATACCTTTTGCCCTGAAGTTTCCAGTAGTCAAATGGTGTTGATTCAGTGTGCTGAAATCACAAATGTAGCATGGAGTTTCTAATACTGAGTCCTAGGTCCAAGAGGCATTTGTCACATGCTTCCTTATAATGAAAGCTTGTTTAACTGGTAAATAGTGAATAATATCTGTGTAGCAACATAGCAACTCTAAATGGTAATATTTATTTTTTTAATTCCAATGAAGTTAGTATATGGTGTTCTATTAGTTTCAGGTATATAATACAATGATTCAACAATTCCATACATCAGACAGTGCTCATCAAGATAAGTGTACTCTTAATCCCCTTCATCTATTTCATCCATCTCTAGGACTCTTATTAGTATCTAGCTTTTTCCTAGCCAATATGATACATCCCACTGCATTAAAGAGAAGTAGGTTTGATTTGGAGGAAGCATAGAGACCAAAAAAAAAAAAAAGGGTTCCTTTTTGGCTTCTGTGTCTTCCAAACTGAATTTGTATAACCAAAAAGGAAGCCCTAAATAGTAGATCATAATAAAATATTGCACTACTACAGAGGCAAAAGGAGTAGAACCTTCGGGCCATAACCACTGAGGCCAGAGAAGGAAGGGAGCAGGGTGGAGCTAACACTTGAGGTGGCAGGAGGCTGAAGGGTAGGGGGCTCGGGAAGTCAGGAAAGAGCAGCCCTGGTGGAACCCCTGAGGGTGTAAAGAGTCCTCACTGGAGGCCAATACACCACGTGGGCTCAGCATAATAGTGCTGCCTGAGGGAAGGTCAGTAGCACCGCAGAGACTCCAGGAATCCCCGCTAGCCCCCTCACGTGCAGTTTCCATTTTCGCAGTTTCCATTTTCACAGTTTCCATTGCCCACTGTCAGCCCCTGGTCAGGAGGAGATGACCTTCCTTCTAAGGAATCATCAAAAGGTCGACAGTCACGTAGAGCTACGTCACAATGCCTACATCATTCACCTCCTTTCATCTCAACACGGTGGTGCGTCATCATCTCACATCCTCACAAGAGCGGAGGGAACAGGACAATCAGATGTTTTGAGAGAGAGACCACATTCACACAACTTTTCCTATTGTATATTATTGATATTGTTTCCTTTTATTGTAAGTGATTATTGGTCTCTTACTGTGCCTAATTTATAAATTAAGCTTTATCATAGACATGTACATATAGCAAAAACATAGTATGTATAGGGTTTGTATCCCTGCTTCCAGGCATCTTCCATGGCTAGGAACTACTGGATAAGAATTTCACCGTGCAAAGGAGCTATTTTAGCGGTGTTTGTTAGTGCCAGCTCTCACAGCTCACTTGTGGTGGATTGGAAGTGGAAGTGGATTCCACTTTGGAAGTGGAATCCTGAGGTTGAAGGGAGGGGGTTGAACTGGGAGAACTGTGGTGTTCCTTTCTTACTTGGGTGGTGGTGGTGGTGTTTTTTTTAACACCTGAAAGTCAGTGATGATAAGAAATGGAAGCTTCCAAGATTTGTCCTTGAAAGTGGACTGGAGAGTGATAAAACCCTCACTGTTAACTATGAATGAAGGCATTTTAGAGGAAGAAAGTTCGTAGGCTTATTATGTTCTCCAGGGTTGGCTAATCACAGCAAAGCCAAGGTAACTGGTAATGAGGGCTGGGGGCTGCATTGTTGTGGCTAAGATTGGGCCCTACTGGATGAGTGAGCTTAACTGAAGGAGATCCTTAGGACAGCTGCAGGAATAAATACACCACAGATCATTCAGTCCATATATCTGTCCCTAGAGACCTCCAAGGGGGGGGAAAAAAGTAAAAGTCCTATTTTTGTTCATAATTTGATTTAAATACCTGTGCTAACTGTATTATAGCATTAATGGGTAAATCCAGAAATTATTATGGAACAAACAGAAAAAAAAGTGAGGCCAGCTCCAAGGTCTAATTAGGTAACTATTTATTGCTGCCAGTTAGGGGGCTGGCCAAGGAATAGATCAAAAAAGGGAGGGAAAAGGAGGAGGTCTACACTGCCTTGAGAGTGCAGACAAGGCTCCTCTGGGATTTCTGCTCTGGGGTAAGAGACTTGTCTGGAAACTGGCTTATTCAAGGTCCACTCCAGGCAAGTTCGGGCAAATGCCTGGATTTCTGCCCTTACTTGTTAAAGTATTTAAATCGCTTCACTGTCAGCTTTGCCATTTGAGGTGTCTGACGACTACTTCCTGCAAATATTTACGATCCACACAGTGACAAAGTGATTAAAGAAGACAGTTCAGATGATACAAAATGATACGATTTTGCCAAGTTTCACAAATAACCTTTCCCCCAGTTTTTTGTTTTTTGTTCTCCTTCTGAAGAGTTGTCCTCAATTTATAGGACAGTTATTTCTCATTCCTCAAAGAATTGCTTTGCAAACTGACATATATCAAGGTGCCTACTCAGCAATCCATCTATATTATCTTCCCTTTGCTTCTGTGTATCGAGGAAAAGATCCTCAGCTAAGATAGAAATCAAAAGACCCCTCTGTTCTAGATTTAGAGCAGTTTGTCTGTGGGATCTTTTTCTTTCCCTCTGGATATACAGTTTCATTTAGTTTGGGACGGAAGGCATAAAAAAAGTTCTGAATATCATCTTCCAATTTGGCCAACTTCTACCCACAGGGCTAACTTTAAAAAAGCAAAGCAAAGCAAAACAAAACAAAATCGCTTTGAAATATCTTATCCAGGTTTCAGCCATGGCAAACCTGAACAACCCCTTGACACAAGAGGCATCTGCAAAGAAGGTGCAAAAGCCCGTACCACCCCATGGTCCAGAGCCAATCCCAACGTTAAGGAAACAAACAAAGACCAAGTAATTCCCCTGAGAACCTGCCACAGTCGGTAGAACCCAAGCTTCTTGCAAATGGAGTGCAACCATCACTTCTGTCTGGGCATATCTGAGAGGCCCCCAGCCTGACAGCGGCCAAATTCTCAGGATGGGAAAGGAGACAGACAAGGAGGTGATGGCTGTCCCTGGGAGAAAAAGGATCAATAAATAATGGGTCTAAACTTGGAAATGAGGAGACAAATTGAAATTTTATTTTCCTCTGGAGACAAATTGAAATTTTATTTTCCTGGACCAGGCACTAGAGTAATCCAGGAGAGCTCACTCTGGTAAATTCTCACCCTTGAACGGTTTCGACCAGTTTTCCCAGGATCTCATCAACTTTGAGCAAGTGGAGTTTATCATGGAGAATAGAGCTTGTGTATTTACCAGAATTTGGTATTTTTCCATTAATTTTAATTTCAGTTTCCCCTTGGCTGTTTAAGGGTATAAGTGGTAACATTTCATCAGAGATTCCCTATGGTTCCCATCACTCATCCCATCATCCGTTGGAGGGGGTCCTGGGGCCCTTCAAGGGTAGTATAGGGACATCTATAAGACCACTAACTTGGGGGACTTTTGTTTACCATATTGTGGTCTATTTAGAGTGGAAGGCAATTCAGAGGATTAGTAGGCTCCGAGTACTCGGGTAAATGTGGAGAGAGGGAAGTAGTAGGAGTCACATCAGTCTTATGTCTTTGTCTTTGTGTATCTCTTGTGTCTTTAATTTTTTATTAACCTTGTGCAATAAATCTTTCGATGAAATTATTTTGGAATTTTGAAGCTTTTGGAAGTTTTCTGCATGCCAGTTAAAACAACCCATTCTTTTTGTTGATCTGGGAGCCCTTGCGGTCAAGGACATTTCTTAAATAAAAATCTTGTCTAGTTGGAATGTTCCCCATAGTGGCCACTGTAATTCTAGGTTGTCTTAATAAGGTTTTGCCATTTCTGTAAATATCCACAGTCTCCAAGGCCACGGTTCTCAGATATATAATAAGCCAAAAAGTGCAGGGCTTCCAAGATTCCCACTTGCAAAAGATGTATTATTCCTTTCACAAGATGTTTCTTTATACTGGTGGACACACCTTGATGGTTTTCAATAGTCTAGCTTTTGCCCACTTAGATTTTGATTTTGGTGGTCAAAATAGTCTCAATTTCCTGTGTTAATTATTTCTCCAAGTCCCTCTGTGATTTATGCTGTGGACTTACCCTCACGGCACTGAGCCTCCTCGTGGTGGTCACCACTTTTGGACACTGGAATTCCTTCTGAGCCCCCTCATGGTGTCACCCCCTGCAGACTTTCAATTCCTGGCAAATTTCCAGGAATTTAATAAACTCCAGAACCTTTCTGGGGCCCCCAAACCTTTCCAGGAACCAGAAATCCAAGGACTCAGCAGGTGCCTCTCCTGTGTATCTTGTCCTACAGTCCATTTCATTCCCTGATGCCAAACACTGTTTAAAAAAATGATTAAAGAAGATAATTTAGGTGACACAATCAAAATTTAACACCGCTTGATGTACACAGTTTTTTGTTATTGTTATTCTTGAGAACTGCACAATGGGGTGAAAGGCAAGAAGCTTTTATAGGATAAAGACTAACAAAAGGAAGAGACAAGCAAAATAGCTGATAGGCTGGGGTCCCACAGTCGTCTTGTTTGATGACAAGGCCCAGTGGTGGCTTGGTGTTTGGGAACAGGCTGACGGTTTATACTGTTTCTGGTCGACTGGAGCATTACATGGGACATGAAAGTTATCTGAGTTTCACCTTGCTGACACAGCACCCCAGGCAGGAGCAGCCCCATCATGGACCTAGAATTGATTTCAACTTATTAAGTTGGCCAATGTTGCAAAACAAAACAGAAATAAACAAAAACACCAAGCATGCTAAATTCAGTTGTGATTCCTGGTTGTTTCACACAGTTCACGTAATATATGCACCTAATAAATAGGAAAAGGAAATAATAAGGATAATAATAATAAGGAAAAATAGAAAACCTTTGGTATTAAATATCTCTCATATTAAAAATACACCCAAGCCAAAATAAACATGAAAGAGCATGAAAGAGATATAAATTCACCTGGCAGATATGAAATCTTGGTTAGATCCAGGAGATAGGTTTTGTTTCACACGCTTTCAAAAGTTGGAAGACTCTTCAGCTTTCTTATTTTCACAAACTATTTTTCACAACCAATATTTTGGAAATTGTGCACTAACACAATGTTCAGGATTATATCCCTTACATACTGGTAATATGGATATTTTATGCTGCCAGTTGAGACAACTGTAGAGTCCTAATAACTTGGACGATGGCAATTTATGGAAATTTCAAAGCCCATTGAATGTGTTTGCCTCAATACAAGCCCGTACAACCTCCCGATCTCTAACACCTTAATGCTAATGACCACCAGATAGGACACACTAGTGCCCTCTTCTTTTATATAACCAACGGTTGGTTGGTTATATTTCTTCTTGGCAGAGACGTCTCACATTGAAATGTTGACATCAAAGTTTACATGTCCACAAACTAACTCCTGATTGCTCTCCTCAGTTATGTCTTCAAATCCTCGTCCACTGCACTAAATAGTAGCATTCTTCACTGTGTTGTTTAATCAGGAACCTAAGGCGTAGCCATGCTTTTCCTCTCTTGTGCACATCCTACATGAATCAGTAAGTCAGACTTTTTACATCTTCAATGTACCTCAAAACTACCCAGTCCCCTATACTTCATTGCCAACATCCTAGTTATAACTTTCCACCTGGACTATGGTGATAGTTTCATAATTTGTCACCCACATCTGTTCTTGGCTTGGCTCTCATTATTGTCCACACACATTAAAAGGAGTAGTTTTCCCCCAAAGATTATGTACCATGCCATGTGTATGTAAGCCCATAATACACATCATTCCTCTTTTCTTCTTGCTGCTCATCAGTCAGCTCTCAACTCAAGCCCCAGTTCTTCTGAAAAGCCTTCTTGATTTTCTGTCACAGGGTAAGGTCTCTTCATGTGCTCTCATAGCACCAATCATCAATCTCTTAGAGAAAGTCTAACATTACCATTTAATACTGACTATATGGTTACTTAATTGGTATTTATCTTCCCCATTAGATCAACCTCGCGGGAGCTGGACCATGCCAATTTTATCTATTTTACCCCAGTTCTAAGAACACTGGGCTCTCAGTGGGTGTTTTAAACCTGCGTTAGGAGAGTAAATATATCCCTTATATAAGTCCCCAATGATCTGGACATTAGTAAACTTGCTGTGGGTCTCTTTTTCCTTGGTCCACTCTACGCCAGTCACACTGAGCTTCTTTCACTTGCCAGAAGGAGTTTCCCATCTCAGAGTATTCCAAAGAGAATTCTCCAAGTAATTCTAGGTATTACTTCTACCTGGAATATTCTACCTGGAACTTCTACCATCAGAATATTCTTCTGATGGTTCTTGATACAGGTGTCTTTCTCTCATCATTTCTTGGCCTAAATGTATCTTTCTCAGGGCTCTGTTATTTGAACTCTTTTATAATTTGGTTCAACTTCTTGGTTTTTCTAAGTTATTGATATGTCATTATTTTCTTCATATTGCTTATCAAAATCATAATTCATATTCAAATGTTACTTACGTATTATTGCCCCCCTCTTCTATATAAGCTTTCTGTGGAAAATAACATTATTTTATTCATCAGCATTTACTCAGAATCTAGCACAGTCCCAGACACATAAGGACTTATAAATATTCCAATAAATAACAAATCAGGGGTGCCTGGGTGGCTCAGTTTGTTAAGCGTCTGACTTGATTTTGGCTCAGGTCGTGATCTCAAGATTGTGGGATGGAGCCTTGTGTTAAGTGTGGAGTCTACTTTGGATTCTCTCTCCCTCTCCCTCCTGCTCCTTCTCACTCACTCTCTGTCTCAAATAAATACATAAAATCTTCTTAAACATAACAAATCATAATCATGTAAGAACACTTGTAGTTAGGTTCAAGATTTTCCTCAGTAAATAATTTAGGATCTACATTATCCCATCTTTGAACAGGTAAGACTAAGTAATAGATTATAGTGAAAATGCTTTATATCTAAGTAATTTTAAAACAGGTTTCAGCAAATATGCACAACAGCCATGTAAAAAAGAGTATACCCATAGAACATCCAACATGAACCAAGGTAATTCTGGTGAACTATTAAGCCTAAGTTGAATGGGGGAAAAGTTCACCTTTAGTTAACTGACTGTAATAGGTTGTTGTGTAGGGTTTTTAGCTATAAACCAGTTCCATATTTTGAGACATGGCATTTGCCCAGAATAGTTCATCTGAGGACTTTCTTTCTTGGCAAGATTTAGATGACAATATCTGCTATTTCTTACAGTCAATTGGAAACAGTATATTCTACTGATTTAAGACTGTGGGCAGTGGTTTCAGACATACTTGGATTCTAATCCCATTTCTATACTAATAAACAGCTATTTAGAAATTTGGACAATTTGTTTAACATTTGTCAGTTTAAAATGAGGGGGAAAATGTTTGCCTCTTCTGTAAAATTAGGTAACATTACTGAAGAGGTTTTCATCATGACTTCCAATTTATCAGCATAAACTAGTATCACCTGCACATAGAATACATATTATCTTTTGCTTCTTTATGATAACATCCAGGCAGAGAAGGGCTACACATTAGATCACCTGGGCAAGCTCCTGGAATGCCAATCGACAAATAGGACCATTTCTCTGGAATTCTAAATATTACTGAAAATGTAGAAAACTGAATTTATCAGAGTACATCTCACATTTCCTATGTGTCAGGCAATGTTATAAGCTTTTAAAAATATGCTCTATTGCTTAAATTCAGCTGCTAAATGAGGACAAACAGGACAAATGCTTTGCTTAGCCATCTACAACATGCTGAAAAGCCTTCTAAATAATGTGTTCAGTAAAGTGCATGGCTTTATTGTTCTTGAGTGGCATACGCAAGTTTACGACAAAGGGGAATTTCTAGGGACACAATATTGAGAGAGTATGACCCCAGTGGTCTTACTCTGTCCGTCCCTTTTGCATCACTTGGTCTCTTTCAAGATAAGTGTTGAATATATATTTAAATACTTAGGTTTAATAGGGGCACCACTCTTTCAAATATACTTTTATTACTTGTTCCACTTTTAGATGCAAGCATGTGACTAACATGCAATTATCCTAGCAAATCACTGAAATTAAAGTTTTATAAGAAGTTTAAAAGATTGGGGCACCTGGCTGGCTCAGTAGATTAAGCATCTGCCTTCGGCTCAGGTCATGATCCCACAGTCCTGGGATTGAGCCCCACATCAGGCTCCCTGCTCAGCAGGGAGTCTGTTTCCCTCTCTCCCTCTGCTCCTCCCCCCTACTCCTGTCTGTGCTGACAAGTGCATGCTTGCTCTCTCTCGCTCTCTCTCAAATAAGTTTTAAAAAAATCTAAGAGGAAGTTTAAAAGATTATATTCTTTGTTACCAAATACAAATTATTACAGAATTCATCAAAGGACGATTTGAACCAACCCTGACTTTTAGAGTAAAAATTAAATGTAGGTCATCCATAAACACCAGTAGTGGGCTTTGAAATCGAGTTCACTGAACATAGTTGGCAACATGTTCCTATCCGTTAAGGAATTAAACAAAAGTCAGACAGGCCCTGACTTTAGGTTTTCCCACCTGGGTTTTGAAGTGGTGAACAACTATCAGAGCAAAAGCTTATGTACTCTTCATGCAAAATATTGGCCTGAATATCTCTATTAACAAAGTAGCAAAAAGGAAATTCATAACTGTAGAAAGAATGCATATTAAGAATAGAATTATAATTTGGACAAAGCAAAAAATTATATCTTTTCCTAAAATAATATACTAATATGTATTCCTCTTAGGAAGTTTCAAAAGTATTTTATTTATGTAATAGTCCTACAAATTAATTACAAGATATACTGTCTTCTCAAAGTAAAAAACTTAAACAAATATTTTAATTTATATATCATGTATATCTATATAATATAGATATGCAGATATATATATCTATATATTATTCTATGTGTTATATGTAGATATATTATCTACAATATTAATCTACGATTAATACCATTAATTAAATATAAAATACTTGTGGGTTTAAAACTATATTTTAATGCAATAGTGAGCAAGCAGTTTGATATAACCTAACGCCACACTGAAGAAAAAAAATAGGCTTTTCTAAATATAAAATGTATAATATCCAATCAATAATAAGGAAAAAAGCATTCTATTGCTTAAAACACTAAGTTTAGAAATCAGTTGAATAATAATACGATGATAATGATGGCAACATCTTGGACTTCCTCTTTTGGACCTCCGCCTCGCCCACCTACTCCCTCTGGCTGAGACCACCTTCTCACAGGGCTTGCTCCCCGGCGCCCCTCAGCGGCGATGTGGCTTCTGGGACACGCTGGATTGCTTCACCCTCCTGCAGCTGTGCCCCCGTCCTCTGGTAGAGAGAGGGATCATTACAACCAGCAGCCAAAGAGGGGTGGGACAGTGTCAAAGCCCCTCCCCGGGCCCGGGGCTCTGACACCTGCCTTCACTCATTTCACCTGCGGAGGAAGGGGAAAAAATAACAAAATTTAGAGGTAAATAAAGGAATACGATGATAATAATGATTTCAACATTTTTGGACTTCCTCGAGAATGAGATAAGATTTTTTTTTCATATGTTCTAGACGTAAATGAAGCTGCACAAAAATAGAGGAAGGTAGAAACTGTCATTCTCTTTGATCAGTAAAGGGGAGGAAACTTAGTCTGAATATCTTACCCACGGAAACACAGCTAGCAGGTGGCTGAAATGAATTGTAAACCATTGTTGTGCCCAGAGCCTATCTCCAAATCAGTTTGCTACACCGTGTTGTAAATTTATTATGTAATGGTCATCCATCACAATGTTGCAGCAGTAAGGAATTCTTATAGAAAATACTCTTGTCTAGAGATATAATGTATAGTTAATACATTTGTATATAGTAATGCGCTATATCAAAGAAGTTCATGACATATGCATATATATAAATCTTTATATTTTTACTTATTTACCCCTCCTATTTATTAATTTCTTCATTCATTTCATAACATATATATAAAACTCATCCAAATTTCCAGCCACTCTGGTAGTTCTTGTTCTTAACACTCCTAGTATAGAGAGCAGGAGGATATTCTATAAATTCAGCAAATACTTTTTTACATTTGCTTGATTAAACTTGTGAGACATTTCTTAGCAAATACAGAAACATTATTAAACTACTATTGGTTCTTGTTATAAGACTGTCTTAGCACATAAGCTTTAGAAGAAAAATATTCACCAAAGTTTTGCTATAGATTCTATCAGAACACTTGTTTATTTTTTGCTACTTCTTGTTTGTTTTAATTTACAAGTAACCATCTAAGCAAACTAGAGCAGGATTACAAGATATGCGTTATAAATTAAAGTCATCTATTTGAATCTCCAAATATTTAGATCGAGGCAATATTCATTCTTGACATATGCAGAAAGGAGGAAATTGACTTCCTGTTCTCATCATGAGCCCTGGTTTGCAAATGAGGAGTGTACACTTTAAAATGCATACAATTTTGACCTCAAAATTACAAACTGTTAACTTCAAGAGCTATAGATATAGCCTCTTTGTAATGCTCTTGAAAATCCTCTTTAAAGTGCTCAGAATTTCTGGGCACTATCCAGAAAACCAATTAAAAATGTCCTATGTGGAGATGGAGAAACACAGTTGTGCCACTAAAGCTTTTGCTGTAAAGAAGGGAGGCATGAGCTACATTGAATAACCTTACATATCCTTAGCACAATCACCTCAGAAAGTCTTCTCTTAAATACACAATGAAAGAAACGCTCCATTTTCATTATAGTTCATTTGTATTGATTCATCCCTGCATTACCTTTGAGAGTTTTGATACACTATATTGAATTTATGGAATTACAGAAATTAGAGTTGTAAAAGGCCAATCAGCCCACCTTGCTCAACTCATCAGTTAAGGATTATTTGGTCTGACTTATTCTTTAGTGTTTAGCAAAATTGTAAATTAGTGAAGCAATAGTGCTTTTGGGAAATGACCTCGGTGATAAGAAAAGTTGGGGCATGCATTTTTCACCATTATCACTAAAAAAAGGAGTTTTTAACCATATCCTAGCCATTGGGGTTTCAAAAATACCAGTCAGTTTTTCTGAGTATTTGAACTTTCCCATAAGGAACATGGCAGTGCCCTCGTATATTTAGTACTAAATACTTCAGACAGAGTAAGAAATACTACCCAAGTGCCCAAGGTTATGCATTTAAAATCATGCTAATTTGCTACCAGGAAAAAAACGATTGGATATTTTTAAAACATAGAATATAGTGTTAAGAAACCCATTCTGTGGGAAACCCATTCTCAAATTTTCTTATTCATGTCATGACTTTTCGCAAGTCTGACTTACTAGAAAACTTTCCATGACTGTATCTTCATCTTTAGTTAACTCACATAATCCCTACAACTCCATCAACTCCTTTATTCATTCTGACAATTCTTACTTTCTATCTATGGAAATTTTTAAAAAAATGGCCACAGAATCTTCAAAATATTTCAGAGCAATCACCATAGGTTAATTTTCTACAAATGACATATTCAAGAACATTTCCTTCAGTAAGATGAAAGTTGAATAAATCCCCTGATCCCTCATCAAACTCTGTAAGTCAGTCTATGTTGATGAATATTCTGTTACAAACTATTGTGTCTGTTTCCTAGATTTAGCATGGAGTCTGAAATGGGGAAAATGAGAATTGCTCTCAAATCCAGCTGCAATCAATCATCTTGGAAAATACTCTCATCCCTGTGAGTGACACAACATAATAATTAAAGTCCTCTTCTGTCAGAAATTGAATAGATTCAGAAACATTTTTGATAGAAATAGTCTTTTTAACTTTTAATTTTCAATTGTTCCTAATGAATTCCCATAAGCATACATTAGCTCACTTAATTCTTTATTCTTTCTTGCAGAAGCGAAATCCTTTAAGCAATTGGAAATTATTATTTTTTCCATTTTTATTTCCCTCTGCTCATACATTTTATTGTATTTATATCACATAGTAGAGGTTTTGACAGGATCATGTTTGGGAACTCTCTTCTCAGTGTCTAGTACTCATATGCATCTATCTATCAGATGTAAAATACTCTTGATGCAGCTTAAAAAGTAATTTGAATGTGCTCATTTTAAAGTAAATTAATTTCTACAAGCATATTTTATCTAGTACCATTGTTTTTGTGGTCACTGTCTCTTAAAATTCAAAATCGTCTCTGTCACTAATCTATTTCTCTCTCATCCTTTTTATCTACTTTTTTCAGTGATTCTATCTCAAAATGATCCAATTGAGTAACATTTTTGCTTTTTATGTAATCTGATTTTTCCCTATAAAATATTTTTTCCAAAGCTACCTTGAAGAAATGGAGGAACCAAATGTCTCACTTTGGTTCAAAATAGGTTCCCTTTCACATCTCAAATGCCCCTGAAACCATTAAATAATTAACTCAGCAGTAACCTCATCATAGTATCTGATCGCTTACTCCTTTCAAGTCTCTAAGCTTAGCTATTCTGAGGAAATTAAAGTTTTGATGAATTTTAGATAAAAATAGATTTTTGTGAACGATAGAACCTCAGTGTAATCAGGAGTGATACGAAGTTTTAGCAGAGAGTTCTGAATGCATCCTTTAATTCACAGACTGATCAAGAAGGCACTGAGGACAGAGAAGCAGGGGAGAATATTCTCTATGATAGAATAAACAGCTGCCAACAAAGAAAGATGTTTAATTTACACGTGTGCCTAAGGATACTCATTAGTACTCTTTAAATATTTCATTAAATGTTGACGGGGCAGTTAAAGTATGTGAGGGACTGTGGTAAGTATTGATAGAAAGCTATTTCCTTCTTTATTATTAAGTAAGCGGAGTAGAAAACAGTTTTGCTGAGATACCCAATAGTTTTTATGTAATGAATAGTTCCTTGAAATTGCTGACAATCTATTTAAAGAAGGAAGCAATAACTACCAAGAACAAAATTATAATCTAAGACTTTACTAACAAGATATCTCACAAAGTAGGCTGTGATTAAGTCAGAAGTGATTCATCTAGACATCATATACCATTGAGTGGAAGAAAGAGCAGTAGAATAACCATCTACTGAATTTCATGTCCTTGAGTTTCTCATCTGTAAGGACCTCATAATACATGATACTGTGGTCCTGTGGTAGGGGATAAATGAGATTACCTATATGATAAATAACATCTTATATCATTATAACTTGTATATATAATAAAAGGTACATCGTAAAATGTTCAGAGCTATACAAAGGTAGGATTTTTTTTAATTTCAAAAAAGTATTGTTATTTCAAACAGTGATTCCCTACTAGGGACGGTTTTATCCCCAGAGAACATTTAGCAATGTCTGGAAACAATTTTGGTCATTAGAACTCAGGGTGTGGAGAAGCTACCGGTATTTAGTGAGTAGAGGCCAAGGATGCCATGAAACTTCCTGCGGTGCACAGAGCAGCCCCTTCAGTCAACATAGAATTATCTAGCCTCAAAGGGCCATTCTGCCAAGGTTGAGAAATGCTGTTTGAGAACATTTAGGAAGTGACTCGCAAGTGAAATGTAAAGCACACTACATCTTAAAGAATGGCTATGTATTAAAGAGGGAGAAAGTATTCTTAGATGGGGAGAAAGATTGAGTGATGGTGGAGTTTCTAAAAGGAACCTTGTTTCTCATCCATGGAGTGAAGGCAGCTACAGAGCAATAGAGTGAAGTGGGTTTGTTGGTGCAAAAAATGGGGCTATGCTTGAGAGAGTGATTGCTTACTTAGCATGGAGAAATTTAAGACTAGTATGATTTTGGAAAATTTGTATGTTTAAGGGTAAGCAAATACTGAGGCAGAAAAGACTAGAAATGAGGGAAAAATCCAAAGACTATTATAATAGGCCTTGTTTGTGTTAAGGAAGATGTGGCAATGAAAACCAAATGGAAAGGGTAGTTGAAAATATGAACAAGTTTCAAAGGATTGTAGGAAGGGAGATGGAGGCCCATAAAAAGAGGTCATCACTAGTTTATCTCAGAAATGAATATTTACTACTTCAGGCAGTACAGAATATCATAATCTGAACTGATTATTTGACAATTGCCTATATTAAGATTATTTTGCTGAAGAACTCAAACTCTACTTCTTAGAGGTTTTCATTGTCATAAGGTAAATAATATGGAATATCTATAATACAATGTACAAGGCACCATAAAAGCTCAGAAGAGTTAGTACACCCTAGTCTCATTTATTTTTTTTTTATTTTTTTCTGCAATTTATAAGCTAGGACCTTTTTTTTTTTAAGATTTTATTTATTTATTTGACAGAGAGAGAGGGATCACAAGTAGGCAGAGAGGCAGGCAGAGAGAGAGGAGGAAGCAGGCTCCCCACTGAGCAGGGAGTGCAACACGGGGCTTGATCCCAGGACACTAAGATCATGACTTCAGCCAAAGTATTCTTGGCTGTCATGTTCTCATAATATTCTGAAAACTGTATCCTCTCCCCAACCATAAAAATATTGCAGCCCTGTCCCCATCCAATGATGCTGAAAATCTTGCTTTCTCTCCTGACCCTACTCTTCTCAAAACAAAACCTAAAGAATTTTATCTTGGCAATGAAAAATATAATGTGGGAGGCAAGGAGAAAATAGTTTTGTCACATAATGTGTACTTCAAATCTTCCAGTCTTCACCTCTTATAAGCTTTTGAAATTAAAACCCCAAATAAGAAAGAACATCTACTCTCACTCTGCAAGAGTCTCTGCCCCTCTGAAGACAAAAGGGGACTGTTTTGGGGGGCGGTGGAGTTGCTGGCAGGGACACTGTCTCTGGATATCTCATAAATCATCTCATCCATACCTGTATCATCAATTTGAATGAGAACTGGCATTATTGACTCATTTTAGGCATGCTATCATACTGGCCAGGGGGAAAGACATTTAAACTTGTTTAATGCTTTGCTGTTCCATAGTAGGCTCTGTCAAAGAGAGTCATTTAGTAAGAGTTAAAATGGTCTTTCTCAATTTCTTTGTATTATCATTCCTGCCAATTACCTTGTCATTCTTCCAATCAGCCAAGCTAGGAATGTATTAGACTTTCAGTATTTTCTTTTCTTACTCCATTATGTAATTTTCATGTCCTTCTGGTACTTTCCTTACAATACATCTTAGGGTTGTTCTAATCTCTTCTATTTTTGATATCCCTACTCAGAACAGCATTTTACACAGCTGAAAGAACATATATGTCCTGAATGCATTGTTTAAGACCGTTTCCCTCCTACCATGATCATGGGTTTCCCTCTCCTTGTTACTTTTATTCATCCTTATTTTTGTTGTTTGCTTTATGTGTAATTACCAATTTTGCTTTATGTTGTTTGCTTTATGTGTAATTACCAATCGACACATATAAATTCTTTACATTCTATATTAACTTTGCAATATTAAATGAAAAATGTACATTTATAAAAATTTACAACACGATTTTTCATAGAAATAAATACATTGAAGGGGAGGAGCAAGATGGCAGAGGAGCAGGAGACCTAAATATCGTTGGGTCCCAGGAGTTCAGCTAGATACTTATCAAACCATTCTGAACACCTATGGAGTCAACATAATATCGAAGAGAAGAAGAGCAGCCATTCTAGAAACAGAAAAGTGATCACTTTCTGGAAGATAGGACATGCGGAGAAGTGAAACGGAGGCGAAATATGGAAAGATAGACTGTGGGGCAGGGCCGGCTCCTGGCAAGCAGTAGAGCAGTGGAGAATAAAATCGGAACTTTTAGAAGTCTACTCCACTGAGGGACTCACTCCAGACGCTAAGTGAGGGGTGGAGCCCCCAAGGGGACAGTGTGGTGTCAGGACCTGTGGGGTAACAAAAAGACCAAGGGTGCCTGAGTGTGGCAGAGCTCCCAGGTATCAGAGCAGGGAAACCGGCTGCAGAGATGGAGCTGAGGAGGGGGCTCTCAGCTCGGGGTTACCTTAAACCCCTGTTGGGAAAATTGGACAGCCACATGCAGAAGAATGAAACTGGACCATTTCCTTACACCACACACAAAAATAGACTCAAAATGTATGAAAGACCTCAGTGTGAGAAAGGAATCCATCAAAATCCTTGAGGAGATAACAGGCAGCAACCTCTTCAACCTCAGCCCTCAGCCGCAGCAACTTCTTCCTAGAAACATCGCCAAAGACAAGGGAAGCAAGGGCAAAAATGAACTATTGGGACTTCGTCAAGGTAAAAAGCTTTCAAGTAGCAAAGGAAACATTCAACAAAACCAAAAGACAGTCGACAGAACAGGAGAAGATATTTGCAAATGACATATCAAATAAAGGGCTAGTATCTAAAATCTATAAAGAGCTTCTCAAACTCAACACCCATAAAACAAATAATCCAGTCAAGAAATGGGCAGAAGACATGAACAGACATTTCTGCAAAGAAGACGTCCAAATGGCCAACAGACACATGAAAAAGTGCTCAATATCACTCAGCATCAGGGAAATACAAATCAAAACTACAGTGAGATACCACCTCACACCAGTTAGAATGGCAAAATTAACAAGTCAGGAAATGACAGATGTTGGCGAGGATGCGGATAAAGGGGAACCCTCCCACTGTTGGTGGGAATGCAAGCTAGTGCAGCCACTCTGGAAAACAGTATGGAGGTTCCTCAAAAAGTTGAAAATAGAGCTACCCTATGACCCAGCAATCGCACTACTGGGTATTTACCCTAAAGATACAAATGCAGTGATCCGAAGGGGCACGTGCACCCGAATGTTTATAGCAGCAATGTCCACAATAGCCAAACTATGGAAAGAACTTAGATGTCCATCAACAGATGAATGGATAAAGAAGATGTGGCATGTATATACAATGGAGTACTATGCAGCCATCAAAAACCCCAAAATCTTGCCATTTACAACACCGTGGATGGAACTAGAGGGTGTTATGCTAAATGAAATAAGTCAATTAGAGAAAGACAGTTATCATATGATCTCTCTGATATGAGGAATTTGAGAAGCAGGGCAGGGGGTCATGGGGGGAAGGGAGGGAAAAAATGAAACAAGATGGGACTGGAGAGGAAGACAAACCATAAGAGACTCTTAATCTCAGGAAACAAACTAAGGGTTGCTGGGAGGTAGGGAGGTATGGGTGGGGTGGCTGGATGATGGACATTGGGGAGGGTAGGTACTATGGTGAATCCTGTGAATTTTGTAAGCCTGATGGTTCAGAGACCTGTACCCCTGAAGCAAATAATACATTACATGTTAATAAAAAATAGAATTATTGATTAATATGGAAATAAATATAGATTTCTCTGCCTTAAAAAAAAGAAAGAAATGTATTTCAAGTGTTTCACTGTTTAAGCTTTCCCATTTTTCCCAGTCTTATTTTCCTCACTTCTTTTTGAATTATCCAAGAATTTTTAAACTATAAAATGTTAAAAAGCATCTAGGTATCAAAATGATCAATTTCTTTATTTTTAAAAAATGGTATAATTACTATCATGAAACTAGATAAAACTTTTAAAGATTTATAGAGAATAGAATTGTATATAAATGTAAATGATAAACTTGCTAGAACAAGTCAGATTATTGGCACATCCTGAGTAACCTAAACTATTAATCATGTGTTTACATGAGTAGCCAGTAAGAAAAATTTTCTTCTTACATCCATTCAAAGACCAGTAAGAAATGTATTTTTTTCTATTGGGTTAATCCCCTAGTCCTGCCACAACAAACTGACATAAACTTGGTGACCTGAAACTACAGAAATTCACTCTGTCATCATTCTGGAGACCAGAAGTTTGAAATCCAGGTGTTGGCATAGTGACAGTCCCTGAAAGGTTGTAAGGGAGAAGGCTTGGCTATTCCAGCTTCTGGTAGTATGCTTCCAAACTGGGCCTCCATCTTCACATGGCTTTCTTCCCTGCACCTGTCAGGTCTCCCTCTCCTTTCTCTTTTAAGGACAGGATTTAAAACTCACACTAAATGCAGGATGATCTCATCCCAAGACCCTTAATCTCTATAAATAAGTTTACATGCACAGGTAGGAGGTTTGGACTTGACATATATTTTTGAGGTACACATTTTAGCTCGTTACACCCATGGAGGATTAAATTTGAACTATTAGCTTTCCTTTTTTTTTTTTAAAGATTTTATTTATTTATTAGATAAAGAGAAAGCACAAGTAGGCAGAGCAGCAGGCAGCGGGAGAGGGAGAAGCAGGCTCTCTGTTGAGCAGAGAGCCCCATGCAGGGCTTGATCCCAGAACCCTGGGATCATGACCTGAGTCGAAGGCAGCCACTTAACTGACTGAGCCACCCCAACAGCTTTCCTTAACTACTGTCATCCCCATTACCCTAAGGTGAGATTATATAAAACAATCTTTTACCTCTTTTATTATCTATATAATTGTGCTATGTATCTACTATTATATATCAATTATAGCATAATTCTAAGTGCATATTTGTTATTAGTGTTATTAATATAAACATTCTGATTTATGATGGTTCCAATTACCTATTTCGTATATATCATGTGAATATAAGTTGTGTGTGCATATTAAACACTTTATTTTTATAAGAGTAAGAGCAATTAAATGACCAGAAAACTTCTTCTTCCCTTGATAAAAAATTTTTAAATAAACGTTTATTCAAATAAGTTTGATCCCTCAAATAGGCCACGTGTAATTTCTTTTGGTGACACTGCACTTCATACATTCTTCCTATGCTTGGGAGAATTTTGCTTATCATTAGTCTCTGCCACAGACCATAGATTCCAGATGTTCCCTGTTGCTTTGTTGCTAGAGTATGGGGGAGGGACTTTGTGCTTCACCAATAAGATGTACCCAACCCATTCTCTGGGCTAAACGGCAAGGGTGGGGCACTAGCTATGGGGGTGGGGACATTTAATTCTCAGAGACAACAGCGGTAGGCGTTCTACCGGGAGAATTCCAGGCCCAAATCAGCAGCAAGGGAGACACAAATGGTGGTTAATCAGACTGTGTGACAGCAACATGAGGTTTGCAGCCATGTAGTGTGTACTGGGTTCTTACTCCTGGTGAAACAGTGTTCAGACCTGCTGTGGGCCTTCCCAGAGATTACAAGGGTTGTCTGTCATTACTTACTAGATTACTTTTCTGTGTCGCTGGCAACAAAGAACAATGATTGATATATCAACTCATCAGACTCCGTTCACTGGCAGCAACAAATAATCCATTATTTCAATACAAATTAAAAAATTGACTAGGAGGCACAGGGAATGGAGAAGGATCAGAATGTAAGGTCTTCTGGTAATGCAAGGAAATGAGTAAAACCCTGGATTTCTTCATCAAAAACTTTATTTATATAAACTGTAAGTTTTAATATGTAATCTGTTCTCCTTTTTTTTTTTAAGATTTTATTTGTTTATTTGACAGAGAGAGAGACATCACAACTAGGCAGAGAGGCAGGCAGAGAGAGGAGGAAGCAGGCTCCCCGCCGAGCAGGGAGCCCGATGCGGGGCTCGATCCCAGGACACTGAGATCATGAGCCGAAGGCAAAGGCTTTAACCCACTGAGCCACCCAGGTACCCCTGTAATCAGTTCTCCTTCCTGACTTTAAAACTTGTCCAGAAGAAAAGGAATATCTTTATTTTTGTAACTTGTCAATCTGCATGGAAAATAATAAGTAAAAACAATAAACAAGGCAAAATGTATCTTGGTGAAAATAATTATATTGGTATTGTTAAATCAGGTACCAGAACTGATGCCATCACCATTGTTAGTTCTTTTTTTATTATGAACTATAAATTTCTTAGAAATCTCTCTTATACTTCATAAATATTCTGTTCTTTTCCCCAGTAATATACAAAGCCAAGGTAAGAAATTTTCACTTTTACTTAATTTCACTATATATTTTATTTTGCTACCAATATTGTAAAAAAAAAAAGCCAAGTTTAGGATCTAATTTCATGCAATATAAATAAACTTTGGAGGAATTAACACAAGGATCTAACTACAATTCCATATAACTTATTTTAATCAAATGAAAGAATGTGTTCTAAGTTCCAAACAACAAACTTATATGTGAAGTTTTGTAACATCACTGCTTGAAAACAGAATTTACTAATTAAGCTTCTTCTATAAGTGAAATAATATGAAGGAGAAGTGATTACACAATGTCATCACTGAACGTGAGAAATTAAAGTTTTGCATATTTGAAAGGGTGAATGTTTCAGAATAGACTTGTAGATTTAAAAAGTAGCTTTAACCTTAGTCTTTAGTTTTTAGAGAAACATCATGCAAGTTGCTTTCATAAGAGCCATGGAAATGCGACAGAAAAATAGAAAATGACAATTTTTGCAATATTAGATGCCAGAAAGTAAACTTTTGTTTAATTAAGAACTTAAAGAAAATCATTTATGTGATGAAATGAGCAATGAAAAGTAGTGCCTTTTTGAATCTATCCTTAAACCTATGCTGTCTGAACATATAAACAAATCCACTCTGCAACAATCAGAATCAATGACTCATTGAGAACCTTTTAAGAAAAAAAAATCAATGTATTTTAAACTCCCTCTACATAGAAAATACATAAGCCACTTTAGCAAGCACTTAGAATATTTCCCCCCTACAAACACTTTTATTTGCAAATTTGCTGGGCACCCTGTCATTTGTTAACCAGTCTTTTTCTTTCTGCCAATTCTTTTTCTGCTGTTGTTTTTTGTTTTTTGTTTTTCTAACCTGTATTTATTTGTTCAAATAAAAAATAACATATGTAGCCTTCTTTATAAACCTTAAAGCATTATAAACATCTAGTATCATCATTAAGGAAATAATCTATATAAACTTGAAGTTTACATTTGAAGACATATTTTCCTAGGATATCTTTAACCTTTTTATATATGGTATTGGAGAGTAAAATGTTTTGGTCCCCTGCTCTTACTTTTGATACAATTTAAATTCCATCCTACTGATAACAACCATATTATTTATTGATGACAGTTTATTACCAAATTTACTAGATAAATAGAAATGAGTTATACAGAAAGGATTTATTGAAGTTAACTTAAGCAAAAATTTATTCTGATACCAATATATTGCCAAACTCCCACCCTAATAAAACTTTCAGGAATATTATCAGGTTGAATTAATTCTTTGAAAAGTTAACCTTAGAAAATCTCTTTCCAAAAGATCATTGGTTTTAACCTTAGTTTAACATTTCAATCTGAAGAAGGCATTTTTATTCACATATCACTGCAATGAAATAATATCATCATCATTGTCACTGTTTTTTTTTTATGCCTCATGGATGTATTAAACATTATTTGAAGACCTGGAATAAAATGTGCTAACTTAAATTCCAGGCTAAGGTTTACAGAATTACCACAAAAATGGACACACATAGAGAATTGTTACCCTTCAAAAATCTTAAGATATTCACTAAAAATTTAAAACTTCTACTTCCATCCATAACTCATTTTTATTACATTATATTGATCTATTTTTCTTCATAACAGAAAACTTCAATATTATATTTTAACTTTAATAATCAACCTACAATAAACTATAAATATCTAAATATATAATTTGATAAGTTTTGAGATATGAATATAATTATCTGAAAGCAGTACTACTATCAAAACAATGAAACTATCTATCACCCTCAAAAGGTTTTTTCATGTACTTTTTATATAAAATTGCTCTGTTCTTTCTGCCAATTCTTACTGTCTGATAAAGAGAGACATTCCACAGCTCCTGTGTTTGGATTTAGTTTTCTTACATTTTTAGTTTTTCATTTTGTGAATATTGATTTTAGAGGAGAGTTAGGCTGAAAAAAAAAAGTTATTTGTATTCACCATTGAGGTCAAAGAATGCCTTCCTGAGTCAAACATTCTTAAGGACACTATCTTATATTTAAAGATAAAAAGAGAGGAAAAAATAATGCAGAAAATCTCTATAATTTAAAGTATAAATTCTAAATTAAAATGTATCTATATATAAAATAATTTTGGTCATTACTTTTCAGTAATTTCTAAAATAAACTATTTTTAAAATCCTACTTATGAAAGTAATCAGTATTGATCAATTGATTAATATATAAGAGTATTACTTGACTACAAAATTTCTGAGGACATAAAGCTTGCTTAATGGTTTGTGTGCCCTTAGATAGTTAAAGATGGGCTGACACACTTAAAAACACACAAATAATTTGGGCAGTTGTATAAAAGAAATTTGTATGAGGTTGAATCATAACTTAGAAGAAAATGGTCAATGATAACTGTGTCTCAAATAACATATTTTTTGGAACTCAATCTTGAAAATTAATTGGTAATTCAATAATTAAACAAAATTTAAGGAAATAAATTATAGGAAGAAATAATAGATTATATAAAGGCACAGAGGCATGAAATAGTATGTTTGGAACTACAGATCCTTTATGAATTCTAATGCTTGAGGCAAATGTACTACACTGTTTCTTTCCTCTTTTATTTATTGAGATAAAATTTACATTTTGTAAAATTCTTTTAATCATCGTTGAGTGTATGATTCAGTGGTTTTTAGTGTATTCGCAGTATTTTGCAACCATCATCCCTACTTAATTCTAGAACATTTAATTAACCTCTAAAAGGAATTCCTGTTAGTAGTCAATCCCAATTCTTCCTTCAACCCCTGGCAGCATTTAATCTACTTTCTGCCCCAGTTTTGCTTATTCTGGGCATTTCATATAAATGGAATCATGCAATAAATGGCCTTTTGCTTCTGGCTTCTTTCAGTTAACATCATATTTTCAATATCCATCCATGTTGTAGCATGTATCAATACTTTATTCTTTTTTTTTCTTAGCTGAATAATGTTTCATTATATGAATATACCACCTCTGTTTATCTCTGCATCAATTGATGGACATTTGGGTTATTTCCACTTTTTGGTTATTGTGAATCATGCTGCTTTATCCATTTGTGCGCAAGTTTGATATGTATATATATTTTCATTTCTCTTGGGTATATACATAGGAGTACAATGATGGAGTCATATGAAATCCCTATGCTTAACAATTTGAGTAACTGCCAAACTGTTTTGCACAGATTGTATCATTTTACATTTTCACAAGCAGTGAAATGAATACATACTATTATATATAATATATAAAAATATATGTATAAACTATTATATAAGTATATAAATTGTTTATATATATAAAACAAGTGCTATAGGATGTAGAAAAAATATATATAGTTATATATATATGTAATTATAACCAACCTAGTGAGTACACGGTGGTATCTCACTGTGGTTTGATTTTACATTTCCATAATGAATGAATATGTTGAGTATCTTTCATGTACTTATTGGCCATTCATATATCATCTTTGAAGGAATGTTTATTCAAATATTTTTCCTATTTTTAAATTGGCTTAATTGTCTTTTTATTCTTAGGCTAGGAGAGTTCTTCCTATATTGCGGATTCTAAACCTTTGTCATATTTAAGATATGCAAATATTTTCTCCCATTTTGTGTTGTCATTCTTTTCTTGATAGTGTTCTGTGATGCCATTTTTTTCAAATGATGAAGATTGATTTCTATTGCTGGTTGCCTGAATGGATGCTGAATTTTCTCAAATGATTTTTCTGCATTCCTGGCCGGATCATATGTTACTTTTACTTTTTTTCATTTGTTATTATGGTAAATTACATTATTTGATAATCCATGTTGAACCAACCTTGCTTTCCTGGGACGAACCCATTAGATTGTGATGTATGTATTGCTGGATTCATTTTGCTAACATTTTGATGACAATTTTTCATCTAATTCATGAGGGGTATTGGTCTACAATTTTATTATTTTTTTAATATCTGGTTTCGTTAATGTAATGCTTGCCTCAAGAACTGAGTTGGAAGTGTTTTCTCCTCTTGTATATACTTGAAGACATTTTGTAGAATTGGTATTATTTCTTCTTAAATGTTTGGTAGAGGGGCTTCCTGGGTGGCTCAGTTGGTTAAGCAGCTGCCTTCAGCTCAGGTCATGATCCTGGGGTCCTAGGATCGAGCCCCGCATCGGGCTCTCTGCTCAGCCAAGAGCCTGCTTCTCCCTCTCTCTCTGCCTGCCTCTCTGCCTACTTGTGCTTTCTCTCTTAAAAACAAACAAACAAACAAACAAGCAAAATGTTTTGTATAATTCACCAGAGAATACATCTGGAGTTTCTTTTTTGGAAGGTATTTGAGTGAGAGTTCTGTTTCTTCAGTAGATACAGAACTTTTCACATAAATCTTGTGGAATTTTGGTGGTTTGTATCATTCAATAAACTAGCCTTTTTTTAACTAAAGTTCTGAATGTATGGGCTTAGAATTGTTTGTATATTCCTTTATCATTCAATTGGTATCTGAAGAATTTATACTAATATCTTCTCTTTCATTCATGATGTTGGTAACTTGCTTCTTTTCTTGGTAAGTCTGACTAGAGGTTGAATTTATTGATTTTTTTCAGAGTCAAC
This sequence comes from Ailurus styani, assembly GCA_002007465.1. Taxonomy (NCBI): domain Eukaryota; kingdom Metazoa; phylum Chordata; class Mammalia; order Carnivora; family Ailuridae; genus Ailurus; species Ailurus styani. The sequence continues at coordinate 2,297,415 of LNAC01000130.1, read as the reverse complement.
ATTGAGTTTCAATTTTTTCTATTGTTTTCTATTTTTCATTTCATTTATGTTTTATTTTCTTTCTGCTTAGTTTGCTTTTAATTTGTTCTTTTTTTAGTTTTTAAGGTGTAAGCTTAGAATACTGATTTAAGAAAGATCTTTTTCATTTTTTAATTTTAGCAGTTAATGCTAAAAAAATTCTCTCCAAGCACTGCTTTAACTTTATCTTATAAATTTGGTATACTATATTTTAATTTAGTAAAAAATTTTAATCAATTTTTCCTTTATCTTTAACACATGAGCTATTTACAGTGTTTTATTTATTCCAAATTATTTGGGAGTTTCCAAATATCTTTCTACTAGTGATAAATAGTGTATTTCCTTTTGTATATATAAAACTATGTTATTTTTAATATATTTTATATGTTTTTATATATGTTTTTCATATATATACACATATATGTATAAATACATATATACATATACATATGTATAGCTTATAGTTTATAAAGTTTTCTTTATGGACTAGAATATAGTCACACTTGTTGAATGTTTCCTGTGTTTGAAAAATATTTATATTCCACCATTATTGAGTATTCTATAAATATCAATGAGGACAACTTGTTGACAGGGCGTTCAGGTCTTCCAGTATCTATACTAATTTCCTGCCTACTCATTTTATCAATGATTGAGAGAGGAATCTGAATTCTCTTATTGTAATTATGGAGTTGTCTATTTATTCTTTCAGTGCTGTTAGTCTTTGTCTCATATATTTTGAAGCTTTGTTGTTAGACAAACCCAAATTTAGAATGTTTGTGTTTTATTGAAGAATTGATCTGCTTCTCATTATGCAATGTCTTTCTTTATTAGTGATAATATCCCTTATTTTGAAATCTCATTTATCCAATATTAAATAGCCAAAATTTCTTTGGATAACTATTTGCATCATGTATCCTTTTCCATCCTTTCACTTTTAACCAATGTTTGTCTTTATATTCAAAGTGAGTTTCTTATAAACAACCTATACTTGGGTCTTGCTTTTTTATCTCATTGGACAGTCTCAGTTTTAAATTTGTATTTGGATCATTCACATTCAATGTTATTATTGAAATGTTTGGATTGAAATCTTCAATCTTTTTAGCTATTTTCTAACTATTTTTTCAGGGTTTTTATGTTGTTTTGTTCTTCCCCATTCTGTCTTCTGCTTCTTGAATTCCTATAACATGTAATTAGATCATTTATTAGATTATTTGTCCCATATACTTGGTTGTTCTGCTTTTTTCATTACTTTTTTATTTTAGGTCTCAGGATAAGTTCTACAACCTATTTTCTTTTTTTTTTTTTAAGATTTTATTTATTTATTTGACAGAGAGATAGGGAGAGAGCACAAGTGAGCAGAGCGGCAGGCGGAGGGAGAGAGAGCAGCAGGCTCCCCGCTGAGCGGGGAGTCACACGCGGGGCTCGATCCCAGAACGCTGGAATCATGACCTGAGCCCCCCAGGCGCCCCTCTACAACCTGTTTTCAAGTTCACTGGTTCTTCCCTCCTTTATATCATCTCTGTCTTTATTTTACTATGAATCCTTTCTCTCATTCACTATGTTATCATTTCTAGCGTTCCATTTCATTCTTGTAGTTTGCATCTCAAGTTGAAATTACTCAAGTGATTTTGCATGCTTTTTCCCATTAGGGACTTTACATATTAACTGTAGCATTTTAAATTTCCTATCCTATAGTGCCAACATCTGTGTCATATCTCCCCTTGATTCCATTGATTGTTTTCTCTTTTGGAGGTGTGCTGCCTTTGATCGTCTTTTCTTGTGCTTCGTAATGTTTTCTGAAAGCTGATTCTGTCCTGTAAGACAACACAGACTAAAACACCCAATTTTTATTCTTAGAAATTGGCATGCCTTTCTTCCTGCAAGGCTTGCAATATGGTGATTTGTGTTAATCTAGTCAACAGCTGAGCTTGGCTCCAGGTCTGTTGTCACTAGGATCACCCCCAGTACACTAGTTTTTTTTTTTTTAAGATTTTATTTATTTATTTGACACAGAGAGAGAGATTACAAGTAGGCAGAGAGGCAGGCAGAGAGACAGGGAGAGGGGGAAGCAGGCTCCCTGCCGAGCAGAGAGCCCGATGCGGGCCTCCATCCCAGGACGCTGAGATCATGACCTGAGCCGAAAGCAGAGGCTTTAACCCACTGAGCCACCCAGGCGCCCTACACTACAGTTTTCAAACCCCATTAGTGACACCATGTATTTAGTGTGAAGGCTGGGTTACTAAATGTTGTTTCTCAGTGTTCCCTGTAAACGTACATTTCGGTCCTCCTTTTGCACTGAACCTCCAAGAGAGTCAGCCCCTTACAGATATCACAGCAGAATTCCATTGTTCCATTTACTGAAAGTCTATTAGCTGGGTAGTGGCGGCTTGGAAGGTGTTATCCGTTGTTCTGATTAAGCCACTGGGTTAAGCCTGATTGAGACAGTCCCCTTGTCCTAATGATATGACTTCCTCAAGTGTTCCTGCCCTTCCTCTAAATGGTGGTTCTGGTCCCAGCAGGAATCACTGCCCTACCACTAGTGATGTACAGTTTTATTTTGTTCACTTCCCTTAGCCATGATCAGCTTTCACTGTGTCCTAAAAGTGGCAGTGTTTCTTGCCTTCTTGCCTCCCCCCATCCATTAAGACTTTTGTTTCACAGGAGAGTTTTATAGACTAAATTGTATCTTGTATTCCCCACCCCCCACTCCCGGAGTTTGAAGCCTTAAGTCCCAGGGTTACTGTATTTGGAGTTAGGGCCACAAGGTTGTAAGGGTAGGGACTTAATCCTATAGGACTAATGTCTTTATAGGAGGAAGAGATACCAGTGAGTTCTGGATGCTTGCTCAGAGGAGCAGCCATGTGAGGACAGCGAGAAGTCGGCCGTCTGCAAGTCAAGGAGGAAGGCTTCAGAACGAATACTGTTGTGTCAACAACACCTTAATCCTGGACTTCCAGCCTCCAGAACTGTGAGAAAGTAAGTGCATATCATTTAAGCCACCCAGCCGAGGGTATTTTGTTACTGTAGCCTGAGTGAACTAATACGTGAAGACAGAAGACGTAGATGGGATTTTTGTGAGGCTCCCACAGTGGCTGTTTCTATCCTGCCCAAGACTTGTGCCACTAGCAAAGCTTTCCAGATACTCTTCCCAGGAGTCTGGATGTGTGCTAGGTAGGATAAATGGAAAACGAGTCTTCAAAAGTTTATAAACTACCCTCCTGGTGTCTGTGGTCCTCAGAATCTTTCCATTCTCTGCATTCTGTCTGCTCTCATGCACTCGACCTCCAACAACGGGTCGTCTATTCCAACTTGGTTCTTTGTCCTTGCCTCTCATGGTGTCTGCTCAAGAAAAGCAAGTGCTCAGATCCCAGCTCTGCACAGGGTACCTCTCTGTCCTCAGGCATGGGAGACGATTTGGTTGTCTCATAATCTAAGTTCTCTGTGGATTTGTGACTGGTTATGAATGTGCGGTTTGTCTGACTTTATGTAGTTGGATACATTTTGCCATCCTCTCTGTAAATCCCTGAGCAGAAAACCAAGTCTCACATGTTTTCTACATATTTGTCTTTTTGTGCTGCAGGCTGGGCAATATGTTTAGGTATATATTAAATATCAGTGATTTGTTCTCAGCTATTTCTAAACTGCCATTTTAAAAAAGAATGGGATTTTAAATTTTACTTATTATATTTTTATTTCTTTTAGAATAATTTTGATTGTGGAAATCCAATTATGATTTTTCACAAATAGTCTTCCTTGTGGTTTCTATTTCCCTTTGTATTGCTCTGTCATTTTATGCATATTTTATTTATTATCTGAAATGATAATTCCAATATCTAATACTCCTAAGTCTCATTTTCTTCTTGTTTCTCTGGTTTCTCATTCAGATTTATTTACTTGTAGACATTTTTTTTGAAGATTTTATTCATTTATTTGAGAGAGCGAGAGAGAAAGAACACAAGAGCAGATGGGAGGGGCAAAGGGAGAGGAGAAGCAGATTCCCTGCTGAGCAGGGAGCCCCAAGTTACACATGGTATCCTAGCCGAGGTCACTGAGAACAAGACCCAAGCCTAAAGCAACGTTTGGCCGACTGAGCCAGCCAGGCACCCCTTTACTTGTATAATTTTTTTAAACTATGGATTGAGTAGCGTCTTCTGTAAAACTGAACTATCCTTGAATGCCAAGAATAAAACATGGTTGGTCATTTTTATATTCTCCTGCATTGGTTTTCTCGGTATTTCATTTGAAATTTCACAACTGACCCTGATATGTAGTAGTCTAGAGTAGTTTACAACTATCGCTTACTTAGTTTTAGCCTCCATCTTACTCTGTGTTTGGAACAGCTTGTCATAAGATTTATCTTTTTTATGAAAGGTGTTTTATAATAGATCGATAAAAACCTGAGTCTGCTTTTAGGTATAGGTGTTTAATCACTCCTGGAATATCCTTCCTGGTTATTGATCTACTCAATTTTTCTACCTTTCTTTTAGTACCTTATGATAATTTATGTTTCAAAAAAATATTTTAAACCTAAATTTTTAATATATTTTTACAGAATTCTATATAAAATGGTTATAGCTTTTTAAAATTGCATTCGCGGGCGCCTGGGTGGCTCAGCGGTTTAAAGCCTCTGCCTTCGGCTCAGGTCATGATCTCAGGGTCCTGGGATCGAGGCCCACATCGGGCTCTCTGCTCGGCAGGGAGCCTGCTTCCTCCTCTCTCTCTCTGCCTGCCTCTCTGCCTACTTGTGATCTCTCTCTCTCTGTCAAATAAATAAATAAAATCTTTAAAAAAAAAAAAAATAAAATAAAATAAAATTGCATTCGCAATTGTAGTTCCTTCTTTCATTATTTTGTAGTGTTTATGCATTATTATTATAATTCTTTTTCTTTATTTAAAACATTTTTAGAAGTAGAGTTCTCTAAGTATTCTTTTAATCTGGACCTTTTTTTTCTAATCTGGACTTCAAAAAAAACAGGCTTTTAAAATAAAAAATAATTTAAAAATTTAAAAAACAGGCTTTATATTACTTTTTATAATTTATATTATAGTTGTTTCCTGTGTTTTTTTAATCTGATGGGCCTATATTTATTAATTTATTTGGGGGATTTATTTTTTTCTTTTCTAAGCAACTTGGATGAATGATGGTGTTAGTGTCGACAGTCAGTATTCAATTATTAAAATATACCAATAAAATATTAATACCCATTTGCTCTAAGATAATTAATACATATGTATGGTACACTTATTTAGAGAGAGATGGTTTTCATTTAGCCAAAGCCTTTGTTAAAGACAACTATTATCCGTAACAAAAACAGAAGTACAATGCCCATCAATTTGAGTATGGTGTGATTTTGACCTCAGTTCCTCCTAATCCTAAAAGCATTTCAACTGAGTCTGTGAAATTCATCTCACTGCAGAATTAAGGTGTTTTGAAGAGGTTTAGTTTACAACCAAGGAGACCATTTAGAAAAAATTTGATAAGTATACATAGGGTAGGAGTCAACAAGTTTCTTAATTCAGGTGAAGCAGAAAAGTACTGAGAAAGGTCTAGACATGAAAGTCACTTTAAATGGGAGCCATTATTATGTGCAACTGGTTTCTTTTTCTAAGAAGAATGGTATGGATCACATTTAGTCTGAGATTTCAAACTCAGTGACAAAGCTTATTATGAATATTATTAATAAGAAATTTGATCACTTCTTAATTCATTACTGGATTTGAATTTTCCTCTTCAGTAGAAATAAACTGTACTAGAGGTGTTAAGACCAGAAAAAGAATATGGAAGCTTTTAGTCAAAATGTGTACATCTCTAGTTCATCCCCTTAGAAAACAGTTTTTTTCCAAACAAATTATTACATACTTACCCTAAGATCTTTGTGTTTATTTCTGACTGGCTCATATGCTCTCAGAATGTGTTCTGAAAATAACACTGTAGTAATATTATGTGAAACTGTTTATAGGAACTGTATAAAAATCCACAGAAAACTAAGAAAATGGTAGATAGTACTTGGAAAATCAAGGTACCTCTCTGCTTTCAGGAGTCAATGTTATATTCATATGAGATAAGAAAAATGTTTTCAAGCTTCTGTTGTTGAGTTTTGATTTGTAAAGAAATATGTCTCATGTTTCCAGGAATAGAGCCTAAACTTGAAGTTGTCTATTTTTTCATTGTTCTTTACATTTAAAGGGTGGTTTAGAGTTTATAAAGTGGTCGGTCATATATTCCTGCACTAAGATTCTGACAATTCTAGGAAGAAGGAAAATGAGGTGTTCCCACCACTGTACATAGGAGGAAGTTAAGACTGGAAAAAGATGGACACAGCTCTGGTATCGGCATTCTAACTCCACCTGTGCTACCCAGAGATGGACAGATGGACAGGGAGGTCTTTTATAAGAGTGGGTTAAGACACTTCAGTTGTGGAATTACTTAGAGCTGCAGCATAATATAATCTATCTACGCTGGTACTCAAATCCCTTCTGCTTATGTGGTAATTACTATTAAAATAGGCAGATGCGGGCGCCTGGGTGGCTCAGTGGGTTAAAGCCGCTGCCTTCGGCTCAGGTCATGATCCCAGGGTCCTGGGATCGAGGCCCGCATCGGGCTCTCTGCTCAGCAGGGAGCCTGCTTCCTCCTCTCTCCTCTCTCTCTCCTGCCTTTCTGCCTACTTGTAATCTCTCTCTCTGTGTCAAATGAATAAATAAAATCTTAAAAAAAAAAAATTTCATTCATCTTAAAAAAAAATAGGCAGATGATAAGGTGCGTGGTGTGATGGTGCAGTAATTTGTTTGAGCTTCCTTTTGAAAACAGCAAAAAATGCTTATTTTCTAATATGTAGAATTTGAAAAGGGGTAATCACCTCGGATATATTTTTGGAGCACAATTGCTAAGCCTCTTAAATGAAAGTTCAGTTTTAATTATTCCATCGGATTTGTCTAACCGCCGTTAGCTGAGTGTTCTCTATTTAACAATCCACATGTAATTCAACGGTTTTGAGAGATTAAGTGTACTTAAATGTCAAACTTGATTTCTGGCTTCCTTGCAGTACCTCCACCCCCCAAAGGAGGGAGTTCTACTACTTTCTTATGAGCTCAGAATTTGAGGATCTTGGAATTTCATTGCACTAAATTTTTTCAGATTTTATAGTTTGCCATATTATTGGAATAGGAATTATGTTCGTGGCAGTGTATTGAATGTTAAAGGATCATGTATATTTCTGTATCTATATGTATATATTATCTGTCCAAATATTTTTTTAGGAATCTGTGGTTCTATCATTTGTCCATCAACCAACTAAAAAAATACAAAGGCAACCTCAAAATCACTTTGTTTCTTGCCTGTTTCTGTTCACATTCATGATTACAATCAATTTTTATGCAGCATCCATTCTGCGATGGCTCTGGGATAGTCACCTTCACTGGCATCTGTGTTTTTCCATATGAAAGCTTGGTGTGGTTGGTGTTGTAGAAAGTCCAATTTAGAAAGATGGGCAGCTGAGAGTCAAAGTCACATATTAGTTACAAAAAATGACAAGTCAAATACATACTCGAGTCATAATTACAAACTATACTTTTGTGAGTAGAACATCGTGATTTTTTTTTAAGAAAAAAAAAACAGAAGGAAAGAGTGTGACTTTTGCGCTCTATCTGCCACCCAATGAGCACACGGAAGGTGGTTTGGATTTGGTTTCCTGTTCGTGGTCTAGAGCTGGGTCCCAGCTGCCTCTGGGGCTCATCACTGGGGCCAGGTCTCAGCAGGCTGTGGTATCAGTTCTAACACTGCTGGGTCTTTCTGTTCTGTTTCTGGTCCATGGCGATTTAAAACTATAGCTTGAATGGGTTTAAGACTTTTAAAAAAATCATTTAAACTATCAGCATAGTATTTGGGTTTTGGATGGGTAAAATAAGAAAGGTCCAGGATAACTGAAAATCCGTGCCTATTGGTTTGTTTCCTATGGCATAAACATAATTTGTATTAGAAAATGTATCCATTTTACTCCATGTCACATCCAGAACAAGAATCCATCTTCTTACCACCAGTGTAAGAAAGTTATCTACTAGATTATCACTATTACTAAGTATTATCAAACTTTAAAAAAAAATGTGGGCAGCCTTTTTTGGCGAAAATGGCACATCTTTCTATTATTCTGATTGTGATGAGATAAATCAACTTTCATGAGTTTCTTGGTCATTTGTAGTCTCACTTGGTTGATACTTATATTTCATTTGGGGATGATGGCTTTACTTTATTGGTGTTTAGGAATTCATTTTAAATTATGGTTATAAATCTATACCCTGTTGCATAAGTTGCAGATATGTTTTGCCAATATGTAACATAAGCATTAATTCTGAATATGCTATTCCACTGACAGAAGTATATGTGTTCACATCTGTCTACTTTTTCCTTTCTAACCTCTGGGATTCCTCATTATGTAAAGCTCTTAAGCATAGTGCCTGGAACTACATAAGCAATGCAAAATCATTAGTGGTTATTATTCTCTTTTGCTTTCAACGAAATTATCCTGAGTTAGAGTTGAGGGCTTCATTTTAGCAGCAAATCTTTCTAAAGGCAGGTTCTCTAAATGCAGGGAAGGAGAAACTTTTCTACACACATGTACTTTATAATTAATAATCTAAAGAACAGTTAGTTTCCCACAATTATTTCTGTTCATTTTAGTCTGTTGATAGTAGGGGGTTTTCTCTGTATCTCTAATGGGAAGAATGATGTCCAAAGATGGTTTTAATTTTTCGAGGTTTGGGTGGAAGACTTGTCTACTCTGCATTGTTTTTCCATCAAATCTGAACTAAAATTTTCTATCACTTTCAGTTCCATCAGTGATATAATTTAGGATGCTCTGGCATCATTATGAATTTATTAATTTTCTTATATTATTTTCTTATTATCATATTCTGGTATTTCAGAGAATTTAGGGGGAAGTTTTGGTAAACACATTCAATTTTCAGTCTTGAAGTAGAGATTTAATTTCTTGCCTTCATAAACAAAAATCTCACTTTAGTTTTTTTTTTTAATTATGAGGAGATGAAAAAGGTACAACTATTTATTGATGATAGGAAACATTTCAAAATATGTGACTCAAATTAAAGCAAAAGACATCTAAAAAATGCAAATAAGAAGAAAGTAGGTTTGGCAACATTTATGATATATACATATTGATGTAGAATATAAATAAGAAACACAGAAAGCCACAAAATGAGTTCCATTCTTTATTGAAGATATATAACATTCTCCAAAATAAAATTTTAAGCAACATTTCTTTGTGTATTGTATAATTCCATGATAAACAAAAAACTCTAAGAAATAAAGAAAATTAGCAAAAATTATGAAAGTGAAACTTTTTTCACATAGCACTAATATTTTCTTTAAATCAGTTATGAGTTAGATAATTAAGGTACAAAATGTAGGAGATCTGAATAACATTATAGCCATATATCTTGCTTCCTTCCTGAGAATGCACATATATTATGAATCACCTGATAGAAAATGAAATAGATTATAAAGTGTGATTTCATATAATTTATTGAGGAGAAATCATGTAGACTCATTCACTGACCATGTGATATAAATTTAAAAAATTTATAAATTCATTTTAAAAAGAAAAAGAGCACTTCTAGTACCACAGTCAATATTACCATGTGTTAAAATTTAGAAATCAAAGGGAAACAAAAGAATATTAACTTAAAATGTATGGAGTGTGAACATAACCATTAATAGAAATGCACGTTAGTCTTACATTATTAGATTATGAGATAGGATGAATGACATAAGAGAAAAATGTCACTCAGACTTTTAAAACTGGAATAGCAAAAGTTTAAAATAATATTATAAAGTATATAGTAAGAATTTAGCTGAAATTAATACTATTAAGAGTAAAATTAGAAGCACTATGTATTTACTTAAAAATCTGTTTCTAATGTGACTAAATATATATTCGCATGGCAGACCAGTATTTAAAAAAAAAGAAAGAAAACATAAAAAATATTTGGGAAAATAATATTAATATTATTATAGGTACAGAAGATAGTTCTTATTTTTAAAGTGATGATATTTTATTATAAATAATTAAAAATCTTTATGTAAAATTCTGTGTTCCAGAAAAAAATTGCCTAATTAGATCAAAAGAATGAGAAAAGCAATTGTATAGACATTTATTATAAAAAGAAGAATGTCCGCTGCATGGAGGAGTAGGAAATACTAGCCTTAGTCCTACAAAAATAACTGGACAGTTACTTATAAAGGCAAATATCCCTAGGAGGGCTCAAGTGTCCAGTTAAAAACAATAGTCTCCCACTGCATTCAATAGCAAAGAAAAATCATCTAACAAAACAAACAAGTACACAAAAACCTTGGAATTTGCATAACATATCAGTAGATGTTCAAGAACAAATTTAGTGTTAATCATTTTATCATTAATTACCAGATAGAATGTGTAACATAATATTCAAAAATATACCACAAATGTAACTATATTGAGGTAAATTTGCAAGAAAATTGTTGAAGAAAGACATGACTCATATTTTTCAAGTGTTCTAAAGGGTATCAGAGACCAGATATATTAAAGAAGCATATGATTAGACAAATGATATTCATTGTATTAGTTGTATTTCAAAAAGAGTCATGTCTGTTTTCTTGTGTTTGCCCTTTAAGATGCACCTTCCTCTTGCATCTTGCCCTTTATGAAGGGAACCAGAATACGGACCATATCTGGAGGGCGCTCTTACCCAGTGATTTTCGGTTGGGTTTAGCCAATGAGAAGAGCAGGCAGGAGAGCAGTGCAGGAAGAAGCACCTTAGTATGCAATGCCTTGACCCTTCCCAGCATACTCACCTCAGGTTCGCTTTGAACCCTAAGTGAATGCAGCTCACTTCTCTCTGAGAATGGCAAGCCTTACTACTACTATTTCCAAGTACCCACTCTTCTATCTATAATCCTTACTATGTAAAAATTCTTCACAATATCGTCTTCTAAGCGTGTCAGCTGCTTCCTATTACAAGCTGGACAGATTCAAAGACAATTCTCTGTAAATGAATTTGTAACATTATCAGAATTATAACATCTTAAAGCTTGTTAAAATAAATCTCCAGGACAAAATGTGTTTTGTGGTTTTTCTGAAAATGTGGTGTTTTTAGAAAATTAGAATCATATAGGCAGACTGGCACTATTAAATATTAAACATAAAAAACATAATGATTGAAACAGTGTGATAATAATTTAAAAATTATAAAGGGCACAGAACGTGCCAGAAAAAAACCCTAAATGTGTCTATGTGTGTATATCTATGTGGTGGAGAAGAGGAGAAACAGATAGAGAGAAAGAGTTTCTAGTATCACAGTACAACTATTTGCAGACTTTTCTCATAATCAGTATTTTAGGAAAAGCCTTTAATTTGAATCATGCCTGCTCAACCAGTGATGAAATAGAAATAAGAAAATAGAGAAGCAAATTACAGTGTATAATATGATTATATTTGAAATTATGAGAAAAACAGCCTGAGCCTTGGGCATTCACACCATAAGAGGACAGGGACATGAAAAGGAATCTGCAAAGGAATCTGAGGGGGAAAGAAACAAGGATATTTTATATTAGAATTGGTATAAATGTGAAATGATGGTAATTGTATAAGTAATTTGTAATATAGTCAGTTGAGATCATTGTAAACAGTTGATAAAAATCAGGTTTAAGAACTAATGGTAGGGAAAAATGGTCTTAATATAATTTAAATAAATAAAATAGATGACATGATACATTGAATATACTTTCATTTTTATTAATCTTATGTTTGCACATAATATATTTTTGTATTATATGTAAATGTTAAATTATAAGATAGATGTAATAGATTAATGTATGATGTTGATGTTTATGCTTTTCTATATTTTCAGAATTGCCTACAATAAATGCCTACTATTCTTATAATGATATAATAAATGCAAAAAAATACATAATTCAAAAGTAAGACACAAAAAATAATTGACTAAAAATCAACTTTTGTTCAGAAAAATTTTTCTAGAGCTACCTAGACCAGAGCAAGATATTGGAAGCCTAGAATAACGAACATTTTGAAGCCAACTCTTAGTTAACAGGTAAATGAAAATCATGGATATTGTGTTACTGATGTTTTACAGGGAAATGCAGTTCAAATTTTCTTTGTAATTAGATCATTCATCTGAAAGAGAGGAGGTTCCTTTCTTAGGGCCTAACTTATTATAAATGTGTTGGGAGCAACTGATTCCTCAAAAGTGTACAACAAGTTTTTGATAATTATTAAAGTAAAACAATTTTTAGGAATCTGATGAAGTTTGCAGCTTAATTAATTTTTGCAATATAATCACAAATATGTAACCATGATCCAACATTCCAGTATTTTGTAAATAAAATCGTACCACCACCATGGAGACTTCCCATCATGCCCTGTCTCAGATGCAAATGCCCCCAAAATAACCACTATGCTGACTTCTATATCATTGGTTAGGTTTTTAATTTTTCCCCTTCCTGTTTTGAACTTTGTGTAATGAAATAATAAAATATGTCTTTTCTTGTGTCACATTTCTTGCACTCAACATTTGTTTGGAAATTTTCCAATTTGTTGTGTTTAATAGTAGCTTGTTAATTTACATTTCCCTATAGTATTCTGCTGTATGGATATACCAACATTTGTTTATCCATTCTGTTGTAGATGGATATTTGGGTTGGCCCTGACATATGGTTTTAATAATTTGTACTGTTGTGAACCTCTTTGCACATGTCTTTGGTGAACTTGTGTACACATTTCTGTTGAGTATATTCCTAAAGGGGACTTGTTGGGCCATAAGACATGTATTTTCACCATTAGCAGATACCACCAGTTTTCTCATGTTTCTATGACATTGTGAGCTTCTCAGCAGAATATGGGAGTGTTTTAGTTCTTTACTAATAGCACCTTATATGCTATCATCTCTTGATTTCAGTTCTTCTGTGGGCATAGAGGGGTAGCATCTTGTTTTAATTTGCATTTATCTGGTGATGAATGTGGCTAAGGAGATTATCCTGTTTACAATTTGTGTATCATCTTTCATGCAGTACCTGTTCAAATCTGAGGAATTTATCTCTTGGGTTTTCTTTTATTTACTTATTGATTTGAAAATGCCTTGTGGATATGATATATACATTTTTTTCCACTAAAAGGTGGTTTGCTTACTTGCTCTCTTGAGGGTCTTGTTGGAGATACATGGATTCTTCATTTTAATAAAGTCCAATTTATCATTTTTTAAATCAACCATGCTTTTGGGTTCCCCTTAAACGTTCTTTCCCTGCCTAACAATCATAGAAATATTCTTCTATATTTTTAACCAGAGGTTTATTAACATCCACATCTACAAATAATGCTTAGGTATGAAATCTCCTTATATTAACTTTTTTTTTACAATACAGGAGAGGGATCAAGATGCATTTTTTTCCATATGACTATTCTATATCTCAGTCCATTGTTTTTAAAGTATTCATTTTATACTCATGTATAGATGTATATACACAAAGATCTCTATTTCTAGCCATCTATTTTTGTATAGATAGGCATATATATGCATCTTTATGTTTGTGTATATGGTTATACAAAGTTCATACACATACACATGTCTGCATATTAGCATATATATGCCACATATGAATGTATACACATATATAGCTTATTTCTTACTAATCATAAATAAGGAGTTATTCTTCTCATTACTATAAAATGCACATTTTTAGGGTGCAAAATACTTAATTACTGATGAATAAATTTAGTTACTAACAGGGTAGAATAAACACTACTCTGTTACCTTTTATAGCTTTTGAGTGTTTGAATATCTTAATCTTTGCAACCAGCATGTACAATTGATGGGACAGATGTATCGAACATGCTGAGGAGCTGACTCTTGCCCGTTAGATGTCCTATGACATCTAAGACCATACCAGAGAAAGACAAGGGCTTAATTTGTTCACTGGACTCTGATTCCACTGCTTCCAATCTCGTTGGTTATAACATTAAATGCTAAATTACTCATTTCCTAATAATAATGAGCACACTTAGGAATTCAATCAGGTTAGTAGGTACAGTGAAGTGAATATAAGCATACATAGTGCAGTAGAGTTTTCAAAGGTGTTAATGAGTGACAGACTGTTGCTATCTTTATAGTGTTTGACTTTGAAGAATAGTAGACACAGACAAGTCAGGGCAAGCATTAATTATTCTGCCAATGGAACAAAAGTTAACATTAGGATATGGGTCTTAATTGTTGAACTTCACTAACCTCTAATGTCTTTTCAAGCTAAGAAAGTGTAAATAACATTACACTAAAAAATATAAGCCTCAAAATTAGAGAATTAGGTAAGTTATTGTAACATTACTGTAACATTACCATTTCATAGAAAATAAGGCTTCAAGGAAAATAAGCATACTTAAAAATATTTATTCAGGACTATTAAATAAAAACATATAAACCTTGATGATAACTATTCTTAGAAAAATGAGCCCTGAATTTTCACTAGCCTTAGCAAATAATCTTAGAAACTGTTCATAGTTTTTTTTAATATATTTTCAAATTTCTCCAAAATTTATTTTTGGGAATGCTTTTATTCACCAAGTTTCAAGACAGTTGCTTATATAGTCACTACAATGTTGAAGGAAGGTCAAATGTAAAAGGATTTTGAAATTGTAATTATTTGAATATTGGATCATAACAATGTGTTTCTTACAATTATATACAAATAATACTCTTCAAAATGATATAGATATAACAAGGTCAAGATAAAAGTCAATATTTTTGTATATCAACAGTTAATTGCTTTTGCCTGTACTTTGATCTTATTTCAGTCATATTATTATGCTTTGATTAGAATGCATATTTCATATCCATCTTGAATTATACCTTATACTTAAATATCTACATGAGTTCTTTCTTTTCTTTCTTACTCTTTCTTTCTCTCTTTCTTTCTCTTTCTTTCTCTTTCTTTTCTTCCTTCCTTCTTCCTTCTTTCTTTCCTTTTTCTATTTAATAGGCTACATGTTAATTAAAGAGGTATCTATTGATAGGAACACACATATTCATTTTGAAAGGTGAATTTCTTGACAATATCAGAAAATAAAAGACTCTCATCATACATGAATTTTAGACCTTATTTGATTATCTTTCTCAATACTTTCTCAATATGAGCTTACTCATCCTGACAATGCCTCATTTTTTTTGTATAATAGAAAGAATAATAATGATATATTTGAATGAGAGAGAAATGAAGTTGGGGAGCTCATGAGAAACAGTGGCAAGAGGCTTTGAAAGAAGTAAAGTTGCCTTAGGATTTAAGTTTTAAAAAGACACTTTGAAAAAAGAATGAGCTGAAAATCGTAGAAGGAAAAATATATTTATTAAAATTAAAAAGAAAAAATAGTTAGGATATATATTGTAACTATAAGATTAGTTAGTATTTATGGGGACCCCATTGATTATAATTAATGTGCTAAAATACTGAACCAGGAAAGTTTCCTAGAATGTAATATGGATAATCAAAAAGCAGGAAAACAGGAGGGCCATGTAGAAGATAGACTGAGAAAAAAAAAACAACTGGTCATTCAAGAAATCCAGAAGGAAGAAAAGAGCTCACTTGAGTGTTAAGGAATGTAGTTGATCCTTAAAAACAAAACAAAACCAAAATTGAGGATTAATAATATCATTATAAAATGCATGTGACTATTTGGAGACTGTTCTCATAAATACCAAGTTAAAAAGAAAAATACCTCATTCTCACTTCTGCTCACCCTACCACTGTCTACAAATCAACTCCTGGGTGAGTTGGCCTTTATTCTCTTCACAACAATTAACGGTGCTGTGAATCAGAAGCATCTAATGTAAGTGCTGATATCCCTCTCTCAGACCTACATAATTCTAACCATAAAAAAGAAAGCTTTGGGGGCTCCTGGGTGGCTCAGTCAGTTAAGTGATTGACTCTTGCTTTCAGGTCAGGTCATGACCTCAGGGTCATGAGAGAGCGCCCCAAACCAGCCTCCCTGTTCAGTGTGGACTCTGCTTGTCCCTCTCCCTCTGCTCCTCCCCACGCCGCTCTCAAATAAATAAGTAAAATCTTTAAAAAAGGGGGGGGACTTTTACTCAGAGATCTTTGCTTTGTGTGACTCCTCCAACTGATGTCATCTGGCAAATAGCTTTGCAAATTTGGGTATGACAGACTGTTTTTTTGCCTTTCATTTAACCGGTTAGTGATCTTGTTCAGAGAGTCTCCAAATGGCAAAGATCATTTCCTAAATGAGGTTAAACAATCATGGATTTTTTTCTAATTCAGATAAGAGAAAACTAGTCGAATTCAGGGTATTACGGGAAGGCAAATAAGCAGTGAGAGGATTAAGAAATCTCTCTGGCCTTTACCTTCTTCCTAAGAGTGTATTATGATTGTTTCTCATTGGCCAAAATATTTAGCCTATAAGGAAATCTAAAAAGAAAATGTTTTTGAAGAAAGTGATTTTATAGTCTTTGGGCTTTTAACCCAAGTTAACGATTACTGGAATGTATTTTTATTAATACATTGCACTTGGTTAACATGAGGCAGATTACCTTTCTCTTTTATCAGTTGTTTTAAGTTCGGTAAGCAGAAGGGCTTTCATAGTAGTTTTGCCTTAGATAAAACTTGGAGCCCACTAGACAAGTGTAATTATTTTTAACACGCTTTCTTTTACCAGGTGGATCAGTAAACCTTCATAATTCTTCCTAGTCATCCTAGGAAACCAAAAGATGGCTTAGTTATAAAAGATGTCAAAAGAATTTATTATTCCAAAACTGGAGTTTAGATTTGGGAAAGACATAGTGAGGAGATTTTAAAGTGGACAAGATATGCACATAAGTCATAAATATCTAATAGAAATAAATGAAGTTCATATTTTCATAATGCATAGTAATAAAACAATTATTTGCAAAGTTTACCTTTAAAAATTATGGATTCAAAAAAAAAAATTATGGATTCAAGAACCTGCTAAAAGGCTAGAAAGTTAATATTGGATGATAAAAAGTAAACTACTATGTAGGCAAAAAGTAACTACTTATTTTAGAAAAGTAGAAACTAAAATTCTCATTTTTTTCTTTTTTTCTGAGATATTATTCAAGTAACAGTTTGCATAAAAGAACTTAAAATCCACCTTTTCCAATATTAATCACATAAACCTATAAATTGATGGACACACTCAAGTATATAGTGTAGATATGTAAATGTATATAAATATATAAACAGATAATCAATTTAAAGCTTCCAGCATTTTAAATAACTGCCTAACAACTGTATCTATCAACATATTTAACAACTATTTAAAATAAGGCAATATTATTTAATAATATATTTACTGTTTTAATAAGTTATGACTATTACCTCAACAAGGAGATAATTTTCTTATATACATATTTATGACTTTCTATAACAAATGTATCCTGTGGTTTTAACACTTGTGTAGCTTCAAATATTCATATTAATTAAAATCTTTAACCCACAGCAAATTACTTTGTTTTATCCAAACACAACAGAAAACTAGACAGGAAAACACAAACATTTCTTTTTCATGAGCAAACAATTTATATCACTTAATTTTAAGGTGGCAAAATAAGCATTATTATAATAATATTCAAAGGAATTTGTATAAAGTTTTATAGCCTTCCTACTAAATAAGAATAAATTACAACCAAGTTCAGCAATCACTGATTTGTTTCTTATTCTTACTTAGAAATTGGAAAGCTATCTTAAGATTATATTTTAATTAATTGAACATTTGTCTAAGATTTTCAAGTCAAGAAAAAGACCTGTATACACAATTTTACTAACAATTTATTTTTTAATTAAATTTGTATTATTATGAGATTTTACAAGCATAAACGTTTTCAAAATATCTTTTATTATAATTCCCTATAACTGCACATAAATTTATATGGTTTAAACATAAGAAAACAATTATAGCATATTTGACTCATAAAATCAATACAGTTTGGAAAGTGTTCATAAATATAACTACTCATCTTGTAGTAGAATACAGTGATTATGTTATTTTTACATAGTAAAATCAAGGTAGAAAAAAGATTTGTCTTTGAATCAATACTGTTAACTTACTTTGATTTGCCATGTTGAATATGTAATATCTCAAATATTACATGAAATATTATTTTAATATAATTTATAAACTTCTAAATTAATGACCACATTTAAGGTCTCTGAATCAAGCCAAAATCTGCATGCCCTGCTTTTCTTATTTTGAAATCTAGTAACCAAGACCATAATTAAAGAAAAAAATCAGTTAACCACTTTTTTTCTCTCAGTTAAAGCTTTTAGAAGGAAGAAATTTAAAGAGGAATAAACATACATAAACTATTAAAAATTTAACGTTTCTCTTTACTTTTAGCAAGAATGCGGCAACTACATTTTTACCAACCCTTCTATTTACAGTATATTACAGTATGAACAAGTATCCATGTCAAAAAGATGAGGGTTTTTTGTTTGTTTGTTTCTGCCTTAAAGTTTCGTTAACTTCTAAATCACTTTAATGACCTTGCCAACTAGCCATTTTCAGCAAAATTTTTGTATAAAAGAATGGACATATTGGTAGAAGTAAGAGAGAAATGAAATACCAAGGACCAGTCTGAAACTAGTGATACCAACTTTTCTCTTTTTGTCCTGGGAATTAGGGAATTTTTATCAATGACACACAGATCCAAATGTAACCCAGATTTTAGGTCCACTTTAAGTCAATATTTCCCTTAAATAGAGATTGCATTCTTTGGAGATTTTATTTGAGTGAGAGCAAGTGAGAGAGAAAGAGAGATCATGAGCTGGGGGAGAGGGGCAGAGGGAGAAGCAGACTCTCCGCTAAGCAAGGAGACCAACGTGGGACTTGATCCCAGGACCCCAGGATCATGACCCAAGCCGAAGGCTGATGCTCAACCAACAAAGCCACCCAAGGCTCCCCAAGTACCAAAGATACTTTTACATTTTTTTCTTTACTACATGTTATATGACAAGCCAAAGATGAGTAAATATATATAACCCTACAAATAAGAAAGTTAGGTTTAGTAAATTGCTATAGAAGAAAGAACACATTAGAGCAACTGTGCAATATCTCAGCAAGAGAGAGTGGGGTGATGTTTATTATATGATTTGGTTATTTTCTTCAAGTTTCTGGAGGACATCCAAGAAAACAATTAGATGTTGCCTGACTAGGTAGGACAATTCAATGATTGGTTTTCTTAATACATTTTATTAAAAGACTGGAAGACTATCACCTGGCTAGGGTTACCATTGTTAATAGGTCAGCAGTAACTTACATGAGCTGGGGAAAGGAAATACGAGGTTATTAATGTGATTTCATATGGACTTTGTTCAGATGGAATTACTGAACAATCTTACTTCCATTTCGTTCTTGCGTGATCAAGTAGGGAACCCTGTCTGATTATTGTTAATACTCTCTGGAAATTATTCCTCTTCGGAGTGAGAGATCATGGCCTAGCTACCCTCTATTGGTTTCTAGATAAATATTCCCCCTCTCATAATTCCTACTTTAATCAAGTAAGGGTAGAGGGGTTTGAGGGGTTTTCTGTAGGGTCTGGATCTGCAATGTTCTTCGTATTTTACGGTCCAGGGATTGTAAGACAGTGTTGTCTGAAGTTAGGCTAGACTTACACCTTGTTTCTTTTGCTGCGTGATTGTCTGTGGAATAGTCTGATGTGGTAATGTCTGCTCTAAAGTGTTGGGAGAAAATCTTCCATGGGTGCCTTTCATTTCTGCATGTCTTTTAAGAAGAGGCATGGACAGTTTTGTACTTTTGTACTTTCTTTTCAAGAATATTTGTATAAAGAGACAACCTTTGGAAAGTAACAAAATTTGCAAGCCATACATCTGATAAGAGGTTAATATCTAAAATATATTTGTAAAAAAATGCGCTGCTTTGGGGCGCCTGGGTGGCTCAGTGGGTTAAAGCCTCTGCTTTCGGCTCAGGTCATGATCTCAGCATCCCGGGATCGAGGCCCGCATCGGGCTCTCTGCTCAGCGGGGAGCCTGCTTCCTCCTCTCCCTGTCTCTCTGCCTGCCTCTCTGCCTACTTGTAATCTCTCTCTCTCTGTGTCAAATAAATAAATAAAATCTTTAAAAAATAAAATAAAATAAAATAAAATATATTTAAAAAACTCAAATCGATAGCAAGAAACCAAATGACCTGATTAAAAAGTGAGAAAAGTACATCTACGGACACTTTTCCAAAGAGGATATAAAAATAGCCAACAGGTACATGAAAAGGTGCTCAACATCACTGATCATCGGGAAAATGCAGAGTATCACCTCACGCTTGTTGGGACTGTTATTATCTAAAAGACAAAAGATAAAAAGTGTTGGTTAGGATGTGGAGAAAAAGGAGCCCTGTGCACTGTTGGTGGAAATGCAAGTTGGTGCAGCCGCTATGGGAAACAGTATGGAGGTGCCTCAAAAAATTAAAAATAGAAGTACCATATGATTCAGCAGTCCTACTTCTGGGAATGTAAACAAAGGAAATGAAACCAGGATCTCAAAAAATTACCTGTATTCCCATGTTCATTGCAGTATAATAGACAAAATAGGGAGACAATCTATGTGTCAATGGACAAATTGATAAAGCAGCTATGATAAATATAAACAATTATATTTATCTAATTTAGCTTTAAAGAAAAGGAAAGCCTGCCTTTTGTGACATATAGGAGGCCATAAAGAGCATTATGCCAAGTGTAATAAGTGAGACAGAAAAAGACGGTACTGTATCACCTCACTTATATGTGGAACCTTAAAACAGAAGTCAAGCTCATAAAAGCAGAGAGTAAAACAGTAATTACTAGGGGCTTATGGTGTCAGAGAAATAGGGAGGTATTGGTCAAAGAATAAGGCTGCAGTTATGGAAGATGACTAAATCTTCCAACAATGCAATATTGTTGGTAAAATTTGCCCAGTGGGCTTCCAAATGCTGGCACTATCACCAACATCATGAAAACTTAAACTGGGTTAAAATTTGCATTTCAGAACTTTGCACTTTTTAACATTTTCCCTCTCGGTGAACATCTCCTCGTGGATATCATGCCATTTTACTGGGTTATTTAAGTCATCTGAAATTGTTCCTTTCTATATGATTATGCTGTGGATTTACCATATAACTGGATTCTTTGGTTTTACTTTGCTTTTAATTTGTAGGCATTGCTTTTGTAAAAAAAAAAAGTCATTGATATTGTATCATAATTTTGTAAAATATTATGATGGTTCCCAAAACAAGTTTAAGAGAAATATATTCAGAAGTATCTATCTTATATTTTTGTGTTCTCCATCTAGTTCCCCCCTTTACCCATGTGTAAGAATTGGAGCATACTTATACACTTTTCACTATTTTTCATTTTGTACTTATGCTCTGTTATGTTACTTTCCTTCTGATACCATTCCAGCTGTATTTTGCATTACTGTTTAAAACTTCATAGTACTCCACTTTGCTTACTATAGTGTATCATAGTTTATTTAACCAGTCCCCCAATGACGAGCGAAGGTTTTGTCCTGTGTTGGGCTACCACACTTAAGGACGACAACAGAAAGACTGCATATTTCTGCTTTGTTCCAGGTTCGCATTCAGACTAGAAAGATAGGAATAGTATTAATGAGTCAAGAAGTAAATGCATATGACATTTTGCTAACTATTTCTAAATTTCCTTCTATAGAAGTTGTACTATTTTAATAGGAATTTTACTATTTTTTGCAGGCATTACACCATGGTACCCATTAATACTACAGGAAAGTATTGCCTCCTTAGGCCCTCACCAGCAGAATTCCATGTCAGGTTTTTGGACTGTTGACAATATGACAGGTAAGAATTGATACTTAATGGGGTTTTAATTCACCCTTCTTTTATTATGCACGTAGTTGACATTTTTATAGGTGTAAGTTCCATTTTCATTATTTTTCCTATAAAGGGTCTGTCTATATATATTCTTTATTTTCTATTATAGAAATTCTATTTTAGATTTTATCCTTTTCCTCTGTGAGACTTTCTTTATATTCAGGACATTAACTTTTTTTCTGTTGTATAAGTTACTTGTATTAATAATATTTTGGTATCACACATTTTTTGTAAAGTTGTATTTTACTCTAACCTACTTCTAAGCTTGAAGTACTTTATTAATTACACTACTTTGCTTCTCCACAACAAAATGTATGCATAAGTTATATATTTTTATAAGTCATTATCATTGTTAAATATATTAGTTCTCTTTTTTAATGTGAAGTGAAATTAACATACAGTGTTATATTAATTTCAGGTGTGAAATATAATGATTCAACAAGTCTATACCTCAGTTCTCATGATAAATGTTCCCTTTTGTTTGTTTTTTATTGGTTTTTGTTTGTTTGTTTCAAGAGAAGAATTTAGTGACTGATTCCTTACATGCAACACCTAGTGCTCATCATAACAAGTGTTGTCCTTACTGTCACACGCTAGCCCATCCCCCACCCGCATCCCTCCATCAACTCTCACTTGTTCTTTATAGTTAAGAGAGTCTTATGGTTTGCTTTGCTCTCTCTTTTTCCCCTTTCCCTTATGTTTATCTTTTTGTTTGTTAAATTCCACATCTGAGTGAAATCATATGGCATTTTTCTTTCTCTGACTGTTTTGCTTAGCATAATACTCTTTAGCTCTATCCATCTCGTTGCAAATGGCAAGATTCTATTCTTTTTGATTGCTGAGTAATAATCCACTGTGTGTGTGTGTGTGTATAAAGATATATATCTCTATCTATCTATCTACCTACCTATCTATCTATCTATACATCCTACATATTCTTTTTCCATTCAGCAGTTGATAGACATTTGGGCTCTTTCCATAGTTTGGCTATTGTTGATAACATTGCTATAAACACCAGGTGCATGTGCCCCTTTGAATCTGTATTTTTATATTCTGTGGATAAAAACCTAGTAATGCAGTTGCTGGGTCATAGGGTAATTCTATTTTTAACTTTTTGAGGAATCTCCATGCTGTTTTCCACAGTGGCTACACCAGTTTGCATTCCTACCATGATGAGTGACCACCTCATACCTTTCAGAATGGTTAGCTAAAATTAGCAACACAGGAAACAACTGATGTTGGTGAGGAAATTAGTAATTAGAAAATAGTAAGACATTGCTTTTGGAAACGCAACTCATAGTAATTGTCAAGGGAATAATTAATTGTGCCTGAACCAAAACACAAAAACAAAACAAACAAACAAACAAATCCTTCTGTGACAGTAATAGTTCTATCACTTTGTTTCACATTTACATCTCTAGGGAAGTTATCATAATAGGATTTAAAAACGCCTTGATATTTTAAAGAGTAGGTAAAGGATGAATGTGAACTAAGAATGAAAAAGGAGAACCCTCTAAAACCTTGTTCAAATGTATGTTCTAAAGCGAATCAACTTCAGAAAAATTACACGTGGAAGTTGAGGATCTGACAGTTTCCACAGAACTGCTTATGTCCATGTCCCTTTTGGAATATGCCCATGAATTACCAGATTACACACACTTCCCTCTGTAGATTGCTAACCTGGTTGGTCATCTGACAAGAGATGAGCTCTTTGGAAGAATCTGAGAAGTTAAATGTCCCAGAGCGTGAACAACAAATGAAAGTATACTTGAAAAGGATGGATGATAAAAATGAGATGGTCTAACATATAAATAACACAAGTTTACAATAAGATATTAGAAGGAATAGATCCAGGGATATCATTTAATCAAATTAATGATAAAAAAAGAATGAGAGAAAGAGGAAGAAGTTATTCGTCTAGGCAAAGCGTGATGGAACTGCTGTGAACCAAAGAGGAAGTGAAAGCCTTGAAAGCAATTGGCCCTGGACAGAGGTTGCCTGCAAAGGAACTTCAATTAACCTAAGAGCTGAATTTTCAAGGGCAGGAAGGGAAGTAAAGGAAATTGTTATTTCTTTAATGTGCTGGAAGAAAACACATTTCAACCTAGAATGTTGTAAGCAGTGAAATTATCTTTCAAGAGCAAGAACAGAACAAGGACAGAACAAACACAGAATAAAGACATTATCTGACAACCCAAGACTGAGATTTTTTTTCCCATTTCAAATAACCATTTAAAGTTAATAGGGACAATTACTTACAAAACAGGGTGAAAGTGGTTTAAGAAAAAATAATGAACTGAAAAATTAAAAAAGAAAAAAAGAAAAAACACACAGCACAGATAAGATATTAGAAAAAGTCAAGGGGCACCTGGGTCGCTGACTCAGTTAAGGGTCCAACTCTTGATTTAGGGGAAGGTTATGATCTCAAGGTCATGAGATCAAGCCCCTCATCCACTTCCGTGCTCAGCAGGGAGTCTGTTTGAGATTCTCTCTCTCTCTCTATCTGCCCCCCCACCTGCCACTTGGGCACGTGCTTTCTCTCTGTCTAAAATAAATAAATAAATCTTTAAAAAGAAGTAAAAATGCTGAGTTCAAGAGATATGCCTGAAACA
Organism: Ailurus styani; assembly: GCA_002007465.1. Lineage (NCBI taxonomy): Eukaryota > Metazoa > Chordata > Mammalia > Carnivora > Ailuridae > Ailurus > Ailurus styani. The sequence continues at coordinate 2,272,871 of LNAC01000130.1, read as the reverse complement.
TAACATCGAAAGTTTTAAATAAATTCTAAATAATATTAATGTAGATATAAATTAAACTAATACTGATACATAACTATTAACAACAAAATAGAAAGTAAAGCAAAAGTATTGCATCATATGTATTAACTCATATGTATAATATAAGATAAAAAATTTTAAAAATCTGGGAAGATATATGAGTGTAGTATTATTGTTATCCTAAAGAAAGTGATCCTGTAACAAACACATACGCAGAGAGATCACATTCATTTGAAATGTAAAACACGGGCACCTGGGTGGCTCAGTAGGTTAAAAGCTCTGCCTTCGGCTCAGGTCATGATCTCAGGGTCCTGGGATCGAGGCCCGCATTGGGCTCCCTGCTCAGCAGCGAAACTGCTTCCTCCCGTCTCTCTGCCTACTTGTGATCTCACTCTCTGTCAAGTAAATAAATAAATAAAAATCTTAAAAAAAAAAAAAGAAATGTAAAATACTCTTCTAGTTCATCATTCACAATAAAATTATAATTTAAAATGAAAGGAGTCAGAATTTAACAATAAGGGATGTGCTACCAATTCAAAATGTAGAAAGCTTAACAGCCCCCAAATATCAAATTTTTAAGCTTTTATTTCAAATTCAAGTTAATTAAGATGCAGTGTAATTTGTTTCAGGTGTACAATATAGTGATTCGACACCTCCTATACATCACCCAGTGCTCATCACAAGTGCCCTCCTTAATCCCCATCACCTCTATTCCACCCACCCCCCTCCCTCACCCACATAACCATCAGTTTATTCTCTATAGTTAAGAGTCTGTTCCTCAGTTTGCCTCTCTCTCTTTTTCCCCTTGCTCATTTGTTGTTTCTGAAATTCTACATATGAACGAGATCATATGGTATTTGTCTTTCTCTGACTGACATTTTTCACTTAGAATAATACTCTTTAGCTCTGTCCATATTGTAGCAAATGGCAAGATTTCATGCTTTTTTAAAGGACAGTACCTAGAGATGTTTAGGATCTAGATAACTTGACAAAATATATAGTGAAAGCAGCCAGAAACAAGAGAACATATGCAATTCCTTGGATATTAAGTTCCAAATAGTCATTCCTTCAGGCACTGTGGATTGGATATGAGAGGGCCAAAGGGGGCTTGCTGGGGTACTGAAGGTGTGGTCCATGGTGGTCTATATCCTTAAATACTGTTCAAACTATGCACATTAACATCGTGCACTTTGCTTTATAAAATTATGTCTCAATAAAAATAAGTAAGTGAATAAATGTAAATGGCTGTTGTATAGTGGGCTTACCCAAAACTCATGAAAAAATTTAAAGCAACATAGAGGAAAATGAAAGAAATATATAAGAAAAGAAGAGAAATCATAATTAACTATCCCCTTTTAACAAAAGATAGGAAACAGAAGAGTAGGAAAACACTGAAGAAATTAAAAGAAAGAAATAATAATGTTGATTCAAACTTAGTGAAAACAAATAGAAAATAAAAATACAGATTTCTTTTCATAAAGACTATGCAAAAAACCTTCCAAGATTAATAAAGAAAAATGTAAATAAGGTATAAGATATGTATTTTAAATAATATAAAAGGCTTCATTGTGGGTTTACAATTATTCAAATCTTAAAAAGAATATTTGATTTTTATCAAATTGAAAAGCTAAAATGGTAAAAAAAATACAACTCACCCAAACTGATCCAGATGAAATAGAAAAGCAAAATAATTTTGTAATCATTAAGGAAATTGAACTTCTTGTCAAAAGCTTTTCACAAAGAAAAGTAACAGGCCAAAGAATTTTAAGGACAAGTTTTACCACTCATTAAAGTAATAGATAATTCTGATTTTACAGAATCTATTCCTTAATGTTATGAGATTAGTACATTTTTATACTCAAACCAGACAAAAAACATTAAAACACATGCAAATTATAACCAGATCTTATTAGTGGATATAGAAGCAAAAATATTAAGGTTTAACTATTAGCAAATGAATACAGCAGGTATTACTTCCGGATCGATTTAGAGTCATACCAAGAACACAAGTTTGGTTTAACATTTCAAAATAAAATGATGTAAGCAGGCATATTTAAAAATTAATAAGAAAAATATAACTAACATAATAGATACCGAGAAAAGGACAATGAAATCTAATATCCATCTTGATAAAAGCAAAGAATGATTATTTATTTACAAAGTACAGGCTATATCACAAAATTTACTACAATTTTATACTTATTAGTTAAATTTTACTGCATTTTTTGAAGATTAGGTTTGAGACACGGATGCAAACTATTTACACTTCTGTTCATCTTTTCTCAAGAAATTCTAGCAACTTACTTTAAAAAAGAGATTTACAAGAGTGAAACAAAACTATAATTATTTTCAAATGGAATTCTTGTGTACTTAGCACATGCAAGAAATTTATAGATTATTTGGGTTAATAACAGATTTAGCACGGTTGATTAACAAAAAGTCAATACATGTCAACAATTAATTTTCCAACATTTCCAAATTATGTTTCCATAGTTGTCAACATCAATATCTTTTACAACAGAAATAAAAAATATGAAGTATCTAGGAGTAAATCTAGCAAATGATGTGAGAGGCCTTTAGGAACAAAATTATAAAACTTTATTGAACCATATGAAAGTGAAATACCATTAACTACCATAAAGATGACAATTTTTCCCAACCGAATCAAGAAATAAAGTGAATAACTGTAATGTAGTATGTTTATACAACAAGATAGCATATGGCAATAAAAGTGAAAGAACTATAGATGCCTGCATGAAAAATGTCAAATAGCAAAAATATAACTTTGAATAATAAAAGCAAACTTCAGAATGATCCATGTGACAAGTATTTTCATAAAGTGAGAAAACAAGCAAAATTTAAAAAAAATAAACACATTCCTTAGGACTCTAAGCCTGTTGCTAGTTCGCTTACTTTTAGCTGCCCTCAATACCCAAACTTTGAGAATTTCTTTCTTTCTCATGTTAAGTGTCTGGAGCCTGCGTTCCTCTTGGACAGGTCGCTTTCCTTTGCATAGTGACTCCATTTACATGGTGACTTTGTCGTCTTCTAGAGTCACATATTTTTTTTCATCCATCTGGTTGACGGGGAAAGGAACATGGAAAGACATGCCCTTTCCTAACACCACGATTCAGAAATGACCTGTACGGCATCCAAACATGCTCCATTTAAGCAAGGACTTGTCATTATCATCCCACCAACACACAAGAGAGCTGGGAGATAGAGTCCTTGAACTGGTAGCCACTTCTGCAGATAATGTTACATCAAGCAAGGGAGCACACATTTCTTGTGTAAGTGAAGCCACTTTGTTATAAAATGCAAACGAAAATCTCAAAAGAAAAACATAGTTGGGCACCTGGGGGGGCTCAGTCAATTAGGCATCAGACTCTTGATTTCGGCTCAGGTCATGATCTCAGGATCACAAGATGGAGCGCCCTGGGGGCTCTGTTTTCATCTTGGAATCTGCTTAAGATTCTCTCTCTCTAGGGGCGTCTGGGTGGCTCAACCAGTTAAGCATCTGCCTTAGTCTCAGGTCATGATCTCAGGGTCCTGGGATCCAGCCCCACCCTGTAGGGAGCCTGTTTCTCCTCTCCCTCTGCTGCTTCCCCAGCCTGCTCATTCCCTCTCTCTCTCTCCCTCTCTCTCTCTCTCTCTCTCTCTCTCTCAAANGGAGCCTGTTTCTCCTCTCCCTCTGCTGCTTCCCCAGCCTGCTCATTCCCTCTCTCTCTCTCTCAAATAATTAATTAAATAAATAATTTTTTTTTCTTTTTTAGATTTTATTTATTTATTTGACAGAGAGACCATGAGAGAGGGAACACAAGCAGGGAGAGTAGGAGAGGGAGGAGCAGGCTTCCCGCTGAGCAGGGAGCCCGATGTGGGGCTCCATCCTAAGACCCTGGGATCACGACCTGACCCGAAGGCAGACGCTTAACCAACTAAGCCACCCAGGAGCCCCAAATAAAATCTTTTAAAAAATAAATAAATATATTCTCTCTCTCTCTCCCCCTCCCCCTCTGGTCCTCCTTGCCTCTCGTTCTCTCTCACTCAAAAAAAAATTTTTTTTTAAAGAAAAACATAGGGATGAAAAATATAAATGTAAATGTTGTGGGTATTTTGAGAAAAGTTTGGAAAATTAATCATAGTGGGCACAGTGGATTTTTCAAAGATTCAGATTATATACATTATATGTTTGGGGTAAGTACATAATGTTCATGTTATTATTGAAAAAGTGCATCATTTCTACGAATACTATATATTTGTTTGGGTCTAGCTATGTATGTATGCATATATACACACATATGTGAACAACAAAAAATGAAAGATAAGATAGAAGCAAATACAATGATGATTATAATAAATAACATTTATTAAGTACTTACCACAGACTGGGAGTTGTCTGAAGCACTTTAAATGTTAGCTTTATTGATCATAACAAATCTGTAATAGCACTATAATTCCCTCCATGTTAAAGGTAAAGTGACTAAGAAGGAGAATTACTTGCCAAAGTCACACAGCTTGAACAAGCCAAAAATTGCAAAGTTAGTAAAGTGGCAAAAGAGATATTCCATTATCTATCACAATTGTAACAGTTTTTCTAAAAGTGCATTAATGAGGAGACAGCCCTTATCAGACTAAAGACGGTCTCCACTTGTGCTCTGAATTTGTCCCTGTTTTCTGTCCACTCTTTGCTTCTCTGAGGACATTCTCATGCTGTCTCCCCTGCATGACGTATCAAGTCCTGTTTATCACCTCCCTATATCACACAGAATCTCTTGCCTTGAACCAACCCATTTCTTTACTTTGAACCCCTTTCTATAGTGCTCTACAAAACAGGAATAATCCTCATTTACAAATAAAGAATAGACACAAAGAATAGTTAATTGACACTCAAAAGACCCCAAAACTATTATATTATTTAGTCTGGACAGAAATACAAGTCAGATTTCTGGCTGATTTGGTAGCTGTATCCAGCCAGGGTTGGTCAATCAAAGGATGTAAACATGAGGCATTTGCTTAGGTTCAGGTATCACCTGCATTAAGTGTAGTTAACAGGTTGAAGGAAATGTACGAAACCTTTGGTTCCTCTGTGCATCTCCTAAGAGGCTGCACTGAGTTCCCCCCAAAAAGAAGCTATAATTTTCCCAAGTCTGATTATGTCATCACTGTCATCTTAGCCAACAAACTGAAGTACATAAGTCTTTTGAACAAGGACAAGCCTGGGGACCCTCTCTAATACCATTGGAACAATGGACATTTAATCACTTTTCCTGACAGTCAATTTGATTGTCTCATTTGTTCTACCATTTTGTTTCTGTTTTCCTTCAAGCCCCAATATTAAAACACAAACATAACTATTCTTAACTATGATTTTGTAAGATCTTTCAAACTTTTTTCTGTTTAGACTAATATGCATAAAACAAATTAGACTTCAGAAGATACCTACCAAATATTAAATTTATTTTTTAGTGTGCTACTATTTTTAACTTGAAAATACATGTACTCATTGTTCTTAACCCTCTCTTTCTTATTTGAAATTTTTTTCCAAAACTATGCTCATGATTATGAATTGAGACAGAGAGAAATCATGAGCCCAGATTGAATAGTCTCATTGCTGAAAAATCTTCATGATTAAAGCAGTCTGGCATCACTAAGCTTATATTATCAACACAAAAAGCTAATTTTCAAATATAGAAGATATCACTTCCAATATTTCCAGTCATCCATGAATGTCACTCTGATTACTTAACAAAAGAAAGTTAGAGTTTAGAATTTTTACTAATGAATAATGTGTAAAAGATATTTCACTATTGATGATACAGCTATTAACATTTCCATAATAAGAGACAGCTCTGTGTGTGTGACTGTGGAGGGGAGAAGCTTTAAGGAAAAAATATATATTGCTGAAGTGAGGAATATTTGCATGAAACTTTTTTAAAAAGCTCTTCTAAATCTCTAACACAATATTAACCAGAGGTGACAATGATCTCAAGAAACAAAAACATTGGAAATAAAATTTTAGCCCGCTAAATGTTTTTATGTCTCTCTTATGGTCTAAATTGTCCTTTAAATTAGTTTTTCTCAACTATGTGAAATGTATCCAAATTTCACTAGAAAACATAAATTCCTCTTCTCATTTATTAAAATGTTTTTATAAGTCAATTTTAAATAATCTAACATAACTATAACATGGGCAAAATGTCTGAAAATACATCAATCACTTACTCTTTTAAATATTTACTTATTTTTGAATATTCCTATTATATATTTCATAAATCTAAACTTTAAAATAAATGAATGTTTTTGATGAATTTGAAAAATATCAAATAAGAGTGCCTTAGATATATGAATAAATTTCAAGAAGTACTTACAGGAACATTTGCTGCAAAAAAAATCCACTTTCTTTATATGAAATAGTATATTCATTATACTTAAAGTATTTTTTAACTATTTAACAAAATAGTTTAAAAATATTGATGGTAAACAGTTTTATAGTATAATTCAAGTTCAACAAATATTATAGAGAAAAGGAAATTATGACCAGGTGATGGATTGTATGAAGCTTACGCATATAAAAAAGCCAAATTTCACATTGTATTGATAGGAGTGTAAATTACATTCAACCAATATAAATATTTCCTTAATGAGTTAATAATATAAATTTCAGTAATTAAAATGGCTTATTCAGGTGCCATAATATTCCTTAAATATTATCTTTTCTATGTTTACATTCAAATGATAAGATAAACTAATATTTCATATATTCTCTCCTTTCATGATGACATATTTAAAAAAGAAAAAAATCGTGTATGAGGATACCTATTTTCAATCCATACCCATCAACCAATTAGACCAAATCTGATCATGTTCAGCATTTCTTTAAGATTGTTTTTAGAAAAAACAAAACAATTCAGATAAGATCAATCCTCTCCAATCACATTTTATCCATTTCCTGAGAAAGTCACCATTTTGTATTAGTTGTATATTGTTTTTATATACCCATATGTATACAAATTCATAAACATCTTTTATATTGTTTTGAAATTTTATGTAACCATCATTGCACTGAACCTATTTTTTTTTGTTTTTTAAGTTTTTATTTAAATTACAGTAAGTTAACATTACAGTGTAATATTAATTTCAGGTGTACAAATACAGTAATTCAATACCTATATATAGTGTAAGAGTACTTATTAATCCCCATCATTTAATTCACCCATCCCTCCACCCACTTCCCCACTACTAACCATCAGTTTGTTGTCTAGAATTAAGAGTCTGTTTCTTGGTTTGCCTCCCTCTCTGTTTTTTTTTTTTCCTTTGCTTGTTTGTTTCTTAAATTCCACATATGAGTGAAATCATGTGGAATATTTCTTTCTCTGCCTGACATAATTTGCTTAGCATTATACTCTCTACCTCCATCCATGTCATTGCAAATGGAAAGATTTCATTCTTTTTGATGACTGAGTAATAATTCACTATGTATTCCACTTCTTTATCCATTTGTCATACTTGAGCTGTTAGTAGATAATTCTGCTATAAACATCAGGGTGCAAGTATTCCTTTGAAATAATTTTTGTATATTCTTTGTGTAAATAATAGTGCAATTGCTGGATCATAGGGTAGTTCTATTTTTAACTTTTTGAGGAACTTTCATGCATACACCAATTTGTATTCCCACCAACAGTGTAAGAGGGTTTCTTTTCCATTACATCCTCACCAACACTTGTTGTTTCTTGCATTTTTTACTTTAGCTATTCAGACAGGTATGAGGTGATATCTCACTGTGGTTTTGATTTATATTTTCCCGATGATAAGTGATGATAAGCATCTTTTCATGTGTCTGTTGTCCATCTGGATGTCTTCTTTGGAAAAAAGTCTATTCATGTCTATTTTGTGTTTTCTGCCCAGTTTTTAATTGGGTTACTTGTTTTTTGGGTTTGTTTTTTATATATTTTGGTTACTAGTCCATTATCAGATATGTCATTTGCAAATATCTTCTCCCATTCTGTAGGTTGCCTTTTAGTTTTTCTGCTTGTATCCTTTACTGTGCACAAGTTTATTTTGATGTAGTCCCAACAGTTTGTTTTTGCTTTTTTCCCCATGCCTCAGGGGGCATCTTGTTGAAGAGACTGTATTTTCCCATTAAATAATCTTTCCTGCTTTATCAAAGACCAGTTAGTAGACCCTATAGTTGTGGGATCATTTCTGAGTTTTCTATTCTATTCCATTAATCTGTGTGCCTGTTTTTGTGCCAGTACCATACTATCCTGATCACTATAGCTGTGTAATACAACTTGTGATGCCTCCAGCTTTGCTTTGTTTTTTCAAGGTTGTGTTGGCGATCAGGGTCTTTGTGGTTCCACACAAATTTTAAGACTATTCGTTCTAGCTTTGTGAAAAAATGCTGTTGGTATGTTGATAGGGATTGCATTTGAACCTGTATTTTTTTGCATCTTGCTTTTTTTTAGTTACTTGTGTTGGTGTTTATAGATTTAGTTCAACTACAATACTTTATCCTAGTTTACTCATGGTATGACAATACCTCGACTTATTTAACTATTCCTTTAGGAGGGCTTTATGTTTTCTACCCCATTATAACTAATATTACAATGAGTATTATTGCACATGTCTCCTCAAGTACAGGTCTGAGTGTTTATCCAGAATTGGAATTTTTGGATTATAGCCTATGCATATCTTCAGCTTCCTTAAATATCGCCGATTGCTTTCCAAAGTAACTGACCAATTCATATTCTAACCAACGTGAGAATTCTTGTGTCTTCATGCACTGGGATGAATCGCATTTTTAAATTATTTCATACAAGAGGGATTTGATCTTCTAAAATATACAATTTTCTGTTCAGTGATGAGATTAAGCACCATTTCTATATTATAACCTTTCAGTTTCATTACTTTATGTGATTTTTTCATATTATTTGTCCATATTTTATATATATGTTTTTATTACCTTTTATAATTTTTATATTCTTCTTCCTGCTTTTGTATCCGTTATATGTGTTATGAATACATTCTTTCAAGTTCTAATTGGTTTTCACCTTTTTATGGTGTCTGAATTTTGTAATATTACTCTTCCACCTTTCCTTCTGAATACATTTGCTTATCAGTCTGAAAGTATTATTTTTAATTTGAGCAATTGGTAATAGCAATAACTGCAGACACTCTATAATGTAGATTTCAAGCATCACAGTCTGACCATGACCTTCTCTTTCCAGTTCAAACCCTAACTTCAAGGATTCACTAGTCCCAGTGAGATTCCTCCATCTCTTTCCCTTTACATACTGTCTTTTCTGTCTCCCATTCTTTGATTTCCAAGGTCTATGTTTATAATGAGTCTCTTATGTACACCCTCAATAATCTTGTTTCTCTTTTGTTTTCTGTGAGTTGCTTCAGTAAAATACAACCATGGTTAAAACCCAGTTCTCTAGCTCTGTTTGGCTAGAGAAATATAAAGAATCATGCTTAACATCATCTTTTTAAATTTATGGCAAATGACTTCAAGTTTTCTCTCACTCAACCTTCAGTTGAGTGTTACGTAATGTCCAAATATTGGCTGATTTTGTAGATATCTTTTTGTTATTGATTTATAATTTAACCCCAATGTAGCCATATAATCTACTTTGTAAGAATTATATCCTTTCAAAAATATTGATTTTGTGGCCCAGACTAGAATGTGTCTTGGCGAGTGCTCTGTATGCACTAGAGAAGAACGCGTATCTTGTGATCGTTGAATGGAGCATTGAAAAAATGTCATGAGGAAGTATTGGTTGACAGTATTTTTCACATATTTTATATCCTTATAATTATCTATGTGTTCTATCAATCATTTTGAGTGAAATATTATGGATTATTTCTCCTTTTAGCTTTATAAGTGTTGGTTCATATATTTTAAATTTCTATTACTTGCTTAATGAATGATTAGGATTGCTATGTTATCCTGATGAATTGACCATAATTTTATTATTCTCTTTATCTCTATTATCATTGTTTGTTCTGAAGTCTACTTTGTTATTAATAGACTAATAGAGTCAACCTAAGTTTTACTTTCATTGGTGTTAGTATGGTGTATCTACTTACATACTGGTACTTTTAATCACTTTGTGTCTATATAGTAAATAGGTTTCTTACTTGGCAGCAAGTAGTTGGTGCTTACTTTTAATTTCAATGTGACAGTCTTTGCCTTTTAACTGATACGGTAAGACCATTTACAAGTAATGTGATTATTGATATGTTTGTGTTTAAAACTACCTTTTTGTCATTCATTTTTTCTTTCTATCACCTATTCTTTGTTATATTTCTCTTTATCCTGCTGTCTTTGGAAATAATTAGTATTTTTTTCTGATTCTTTTTCATTTCCTGTGTGGATTTATACCTTTTGGTATTATTTTAGTAGTTGTGGTTTATGGTACTTGTGATATTTATCTGGTATTTATATATAAGTATTTATTATATTTTTATATATGGTATTTATGGTATTTATATTTGCAGTATACATTTTAACTCCTCAAAATTTACTTTCAAAGGGTAGTACGCTACTTAACATAAAATATAATATCCTTATAAGAATATACTTCTAATTATCCCTTCCCAGACTTTACTTTGTTGCTGCAATACATTTTAGTTCAACAGATGTTGAAACCTACACTACATTGGATTGAGTGTGTGTGTGTATAAATAGTGGATTACATTTTAATTATTTAAATAATAATGATAATCTTTGTATTTAGTCATGGATTTTCTATTTTTGCTGCTCTTTGTTTCTTTATATAGATTGAGGTTTTCATGTGTTTTTATTTTTTTTCATTCTGTTTGAGGGATTTTTTTTTTATTTGCCCCAGGGGTACAGGTCTGTGAATCATCAGGCTTACACCTTTCACAGCATTCATCAAAGCACAAACCCTCCCCAATGTCCATAACCCATCCACCCTATCCCTACCCTCTCACCCCCCAGTAACCCTTAGTTTGTTTTGTGAGATTAGGAGTCTCTTATGGTTTGTCTCCTTCCCCATCCCATCTTGTTTCATTATTTTTCCCTCCCTACCCCCCATGAGCCCCCACTCTGCCCTTCAAGTTCCTCATAGCAGAGAGATCATATAATAATTGTCTTTCTCTGATTGACTTATTTCGCTCAGCATAATACCCTCTAGTTCCATCCATGTCATTGCAAATAGCAAGATTTCATTTCTTTTGATAGCTGCATAGTATTCCATTGTATATATATACCACCTCTTCTTTATCCATTCATCTGTTGATGGACATCTAGGGTCTTTCCATTGTTTGGCTATTGTGGACATTGCTGCTATAAACATTCGGGTGCATGTGCCCCTGAGGATCACTACCTTTGTATCTTTAGGGTAAATACCCAGTAGTGCGATTGCTGGGTCATAGGGTAACTCTATTGTCAACTTTTTGAGGAACCTCCATTACTGTTTTCCAGAGTGGCTGCACCAGCTTGCACTCCCACCAACTGTGTAGGAGGGTTCCCCTTTCTCCGCATCCTGNCTTTTTGAGGAACCTCCATACTGTTTTCCAGAGTGGCTGCACCAGCTTGCACTCCCACCAACTGTTAGGAGGGTTCCCCTTTCTCCGCATCCTCGCCAACATCTGTCGTTTTCTGACTTGTTGATTTTAGCCATTCTGACTGGTGTGAGGTGGTATCTCGCTGGGTTTTGATTTGTATTTCCCTGATGCCCAGTGATGTCGAGCACTTTCTCGTGTGTCTGTTGGCCATTTGGATGTCTTCTTGGGAGAAATGTCTGTTCATGTCTTCTGCCCATTTCTTGACTGGGTTATTTGTTTTATGGGTGTTGAGTTTGAGAAGCTCTTTATAGGTTTTAGATACAAGCCCTTTATCTGATATGTCATTTGCAAATATCTTCTCCCACTCTGTCAGTTGTCTTTTGGGTTTGTTGACTGTTTCCTTTGTTGTGCAAAAGCTTTTAATCTTAATGAAGTCCCAATAGTTCATTTTTGCCCTTGCTTCCCTTGCCTTTGGTGATGTTCCTAGGAAGAAGTTGCTGCGGTTGAGGTCGAAGAGGTTGCTGCCTGTGTTCTCCTCGAGGATTTTGATGGATTCCTTTCTCACATTGAGGTCTTTTATCCATTTTGAGTCTATTTTTGTGTGTGGTGTAAGGAAATGATCCAGTTTCATTTTTCTGCATGTGGCTGACCAGTTTTCCCAACACCATTTGTTGAAGAGACTGTCTTTTTCCCACTGGACATTCTTTCCTGCTTTGTCGAAGATTAGTTGACCATAGAGTTGAGGGTCCATTTTTGGGTTCTCTATTCTGTTCCACTGGTCTATGTGTCTGTTTTTGTGCCAGTACCATACTGTCTTGATGATGACAGCTTTGTAATAGAGCTTGAAATCTGGAATTGTGATGCCGCCAACTTTGCTTTTTTTTTTCAACATTCCTTTGGCTATTCGGGGTCTTTTCTGGTTCCATATAAATTTTAGGATTATTTGTTCCATTTCTTTGAAGTAAATTGCTGGTATTTTGATGGGGATTGCATTAAATGTGTAGATTGCTCTAGGTAGCATAGACATTTTCACAATATTTATTCTACCCATCCATGAGCATGGAATGTTTTTCCACTTCTTTGTGTCTTCCTCAATTTCTTTCATGAGTACTTTATAGTTTTCTGAATACAGATTCTTTGCCTCTTTGGTTAGGCTTATTCCTAGGTATCTTATGGTTTTGGATGCAATTGTAAATGGGATTGACTCTTTAATTTCTCTTTCTTGTGTTTTGTTGTTGGTATATAGAAATGCAACTTATTTCTGTGCATTGATTTTATATCTGACACTTTCCTGAATTCCTGTATGAGTTCTAGCAGTTTTGGAGTGGAGTCCTTTGGGTTTTCCGCATAAAGTATCATATCATGTACAAAGAGTGAGAGTTTGACTTCTTCCTTGCCAATTTGGATGCCTTTTATTTCCTTTTGTTTGATTGCTGAGGCTAGGACTTCTAATACTATGTCGAATAGCAGTGGTGATAGTGGACAGCCCTGCCGTGTTCCTGACTTTAGGGGAAAAGCTCTCAGTTTTTCTCCATTGAGAAAGATATTGGCTGTGGGCTTTTCGTAGATGGCTTTGATGATATTGAGGTATGTACCCTCTATGCCTACACTATGAAGAGTTTTGATTAAGAAAGGGTGCTGTACTTTGTCAAATGCTTTTTCAGCATCTATTGAGAGGATCATATGGTTCTTGTTCTTTCTTTTATTAATGTCTTGTATCACATTGATTGATTTGCGAATGTTAAACCAACCTTGCATCCCAGG
>LNAC01000130.1:2232719-2259010 GCA_002007465.1 Ailurus styani | reverse complement strand
GCATCCATTTCTTCCAGATTGTCCAGTTTGCTGGTGTAGAGTTGCTCATAATATGTTCTTATAGTTGTTTGTATTTCTTTGGTGTTTGTTGTGATCTCTCCTCTTTCATTCATGATTTTATTAATTTGAGTCCTTTATCTTTTCTTTTGGATAAGTCTGACCACACTGTCCCCACCACNTCTTTCATTCATGATTTTATTAATTTGAGTCCTTTCTCTTTTCTTTTGGATAAGTCTGACCACACTGTCCCCACCATGTCTTCACCCCCTGCTTGGCCTCTGGGGCGAAGTCCCTCAGTGGAGCCAACTTCTAACAGTTCCGAGTCTGTGCTCTGCTGCTCACTCACTTGCCGGGAGCCGCCCCTCCCCCTGGGTCTATCTTCCCGTTGCTTCAAATTCACTTCCCTGCACATCCTACCTTCCAGAGCGTGGTCAATTTTCTGTTCCTAGAATTGGTGCTCTTCTCNTGGGGCGAAGTCCCTCAGTGGAGCCAACTTCTAACAGTTCCGAGTCTGTGCTCTGCTGCTCATTCACTTGCCGGGAGCCGCCCCTCCCCCTGGGTCTATCTTCCCGTCGCTTCAAATTCACTTCCCTGCACATCCTACCTTCCAGAGCGTTGTCAATTTTCTGTTCCTAGAATTGGTGCTCTTCTCTTCGGTCTCCTGTAGAATTTGTAGGTGTTCATAATAGTTTGATAGCTATCTGGGTGAATTTCTGGGACCTGATGATGATCGGTCTCCTACTCCTCCGCCATCTTGCCACTTCTCTCTGCTTGAGGGATTTCTTTTAATATTTCTTCCAAAGAAGCTTACCGTGTGATGAATTTTTTTAGTTTTTGTATGGCTGAATGAAGTCCTTATTTCACCTTTATTTTCTAAAAGATATTTTCTGTTAGTGAAAGATTGTAAGGTGATTTTTCCATTTTTATTCCTAGTACTTTAGAGATGTTGTGCTACTGTCTTCTCATTTGCACTAGAAATTTTGCCATTATACCTTTAAATATTCATTGCTACCACCACCACAGCCCTCTTTACAAACACACTCTATAGAACTTGTTGCCCATGCAATGGGCTGCTTGAATTCGTTCCATACTTCACTGATGTTTTGTTCAATTTTTTCTTCCCATACAATCTTTTTCCCTCTGGTTCACTTTTGATTACATTTTTTGCTATACCTTCAAGTTTACTAATCTTTGCTTCTGAAGTATCTCATCTAGTATTTATCACCTTTAATGTATTTTCTGTTTCTTTTTCTAAGGATTTTATTTGTTTATTTAGTGAGAGAGAGAGAGAGCATGTGTGAGCAGGCAGAAGGGAAGAGAAAGTGGGAAAAACCACATTTCTAACAGACTCTGTGCTGAGCACAGAGCCCAACATGGGGCTCCATCTCCAGACTCTGAGATCATGACCTGAGCCAAAACCAAGAGTTGGCCACTTAATTGACTGAGACACCCAGGAGCCCCATCTTTCATGTATTTTTATCTCTGACGTAGATTTCATGATTAGAAGTTCAAACTGGGTCCTTTGTTATTTCTTTTGTATCTCTGTGTAACATGTTCCATCCATCTTTGCCATAACTTCTTGATGGAGTATACAATAGACTAATAATCTAGTTTTTAAAGTCCTTGTCTAGGGGTGCCTGGGTGGCTCAGTTGGTTAAGTGGTGGACTTTGACTCAGATCATGATCTCAGTGTCCTCTGAGCCCTGTGGTGGGTTCCCTGCTCAGCGGGGAGTCTCCTCTCCCTCTCCATCCCCCCCCCAACTCAAGTGTTCTCTCTCTCTCCCTCAAATAAATAAATACAATCTTTTAAAAAAGTGTCTATCCTATTATTTGTGTCATTTCTAAATCAATTTTGATTGATTTTGCTCCCCACCATGAGTTATAATTTTCTACTTCTTTTGCCTGATTCATAGTTTTTAATTAGGTGCCAGATGCTGTTAATTTTATGTTTGTGTCCTGGATAGTTTTTATTACTATAAAGATTCTTGACCTTTGTTTGCTATTTTACGTGGAAACAATTTCATTCTTTTGGGTCTTGCCCATAAATGTTCCTAGGTCAGAACAAAGCAGATAGAGTCTAGAGTGTCGAGTGTTTTCCCTGCTACTGAGACAAAATCTTCTCACTACTCTATTCGTTGTCCCATTAACTGGGCATTTTGCATTTCAGAAGGTATAGGCAACCTTGTGTGAAGGTCAGACACTATTCCCCCTAATTCTTTGAGGTGTTTCAGTTGCCACCCTCTCAGTTTCCTCACACGGTTGTGCTGATCAGTACAGGACTGTATACTTAAAGGGGACTCTCTGTAGATCTCTGGAGTTCTTTTCTGTACTTTCCTCCTCTGATACTTGGACCTGCACACTGTAGATGCCTTGACTTGCAACATACTCAGTTCAGTGTCTGGGAGTCCAGGGTCTATCCCATGACCTCAAATATCTCTGCAGTAAGCTAGAGAAATTGTAGGACTCACTTTGTTTATTCCCTATCACTATATTTCATTGTCTGAATTCTAATTTCTTGAAAGCCACAGCTCTGTTCAATAACAAAAATTCAACTGAGTGTACTTTTAAGATCTAATTGGTTTATGGAATGATT
This sequence comes from Ailurus styani, assembly GCA_002007465.1. NCBI lineage: Eukaryota > Metazoa > Chordata > Mammalia > Carnivora > Ailuridae > Ailurus > Ailurus styani. The sequence goes on along the minus strand of LNAC01000130.1, from coordinate 2,256,417 downwards.
CATGAATCAGGCAGCATCCATCCAACAAAAGAAAGGAACTCCTAATAGAAAGGGCTACAGAGAAGAAAAACATTTTAAAGGCAGGATAAGAAGTCATAAACAAAAAAAGATTGTATCTGGTGAGGTATCTTTCTTTGGGAGACCAGAGGATCTATTAGGGACTTTATCTCATCTTCCTTCTGGGTGTGGGAGGGAGATAGAAAAGGCCTATGTGGCATGTTACCTGATAGGTGCTGGTGAGAACTCCAGACTTACTGGTTAAGACTCTATTCCTGGGGTAGATTGAAACTGCAGTTAGGACAGGTATTAAATCTTGGTTTGGTATCCCAGGCTTAACATAGGTAACTCCGTTTTGGGCCTCTTGCTTCTTTTAGAACCTCATATAAAAAAATCTGGATTCGTAATTGTTAAAAATAGGGGTGGAAGTTATAAAATCCACCCCAATTACTGTGTTGTCTAAGGAGGTGGAAGCTTGTTGTATGTTCTAAATGACTGTAAAGCAAGGTAATTACTTCTATGTTGATATCCCTTTTTGTCATTACTGTCATTTATAACCCCATTATCTTCCAGCATTAAGTGCTTCTGTAAAAACATTGTTGTAAGCCTAGTTATCATGATACTTGTTAATATATTTTTTCTTTCTGGTATTTGTTTTAAAATACATTTTTATTCCTTGCGCTCAGTTTCTCAACATGTGACTGCCTATGTGGAATTTTTTCACTATTAATATACCAAGTGCTGTTTCAACATCAAGCTTTCCTAAGAAAAATACTCATGTTGGAAATAATTGAGTTTTAACTCTGCATATCACTTCTTTGCTCTTCCCTCCAGTCTCTGTCCTCAAACTTCTCAGAAAAATATTGGCTTCTGAATTTATGTCTTCCTCTTTCCTACTTTTTACATTTTTAATCTTTTTATCTTTTGATACTTAATTCTGTGTGATTGTTCTCAATTTTATATTCCAATTTGCTATTTTTCATACTGCCTAGAGTCTATTCCTTCTATGCATTTTTAAATTTTAAAGGCTGCATTTTTCATGTGGAAAAAAATTTAATCCGTTCACTTTCTTATTTCAATTAGCCTGTTTCATTCGATTGTGTTTGTATTTCATCATTTCTTATTTTTTATGGTTGTGATGTCTTCATTTATTTCTTTGATAATAAATTTAAAATACTAGAATTTTCTTTACATGAGCATTCATGAGCAAAAACATGTTAGTGCTCTGTTATAATTACTTATCTTTCATATAATTGGATTTTTTTCCTTTCTATTTGCTTTTGCATGCTCATTTTAAGTGGGAAGTATTTACTTTTCCGTTCACTTTTATCTGATTTTTTTTATTCTGTTCTTCTGTGCTCTTCCCTTCTTATATAGGGATTATGGAATTGCCATGCTCAAAGACAACTATCTTCCTGTCACATTATACTTTTCTATCCTCACAGTAACAGTCATATGTTACCGGTAAAATCTCTGTGACAGCTGATAATTATTGTTTATTTTTGTATCATCCTTCCTTCCTAGTCTCAGAGTTCTGTAGTCACAGGCTACTTAGTGGGAAATAATGCAAGCGCATTCCAGCTTCACACCTTGAGACAAGTCCTAAAGTGAACCCTTCTATTTCTTTTCTAACCTACTAGATTCAAAGCACTCTGACACTTTCCTGCTATATATACACAGTAGAGTCATTGCTCAGTCTCAATCACCACTTTATTTATTCCCTTTTCCCAATATACAAAGACATCATTTCTGAATCTAAATATATTTACATATAATATATTAATCATCTTAACTAAAATTGATATGTTTGAATGAGGAGCTATAATCAAAGTATACATTTATTATCCATTATTTCTGTAAAATCTTTAGCCAGATTATTCATTATAAGAAAACCATCATACCAATGAATAATTGCATTTATAACACTTTCATTCATTGCAACACTTTTCTAAAAACAGCAGGAAAAAAAACCTCTGAGAGGAGTTAATAACAAAGATGACTTTTAGGCCTTTCCTACCTTCTTCATTTTGTAAACTGGAGACAAACATTAATAATTTTTCTTAATTGAAATGACATGATTTTTAAAAATCATTCTTTTAAAAGAGAAAACCATAAAGAAGGTCAACTATTTATAATGTGAAACAGAGAAATTAAACTGAAATACCTAAGTTATATATAGATGTCTGTTTCCAAAGAATTAGCTATAAAAGTACTTTTTCAAACTTCTAGCTTAGAAAGTGTGTATCCAATTAACCATTACCTTAAAGGCTTTTCTACTTGCACCTCTTGAGGTAGGGGTCAAACAGAAGAGTTAATTGGAAATTTCAAAGTGGAATTTTAGGACAAATTAAAGAATTGCTCTCAGAAATCTGATTCGTTAGAGATACCTTGTAATTGGCTTGAAGCTGTATTCCACCAATGACTCCATGTAGAGTAGCTTTATATTGACTAACAACACAGGGTGCTAAAAGACATATTAGTTTAATTACTTCATTGAATGTATGGTCTCACTTTGGTCAGCCTGTTTAATGATGAATTAAAAGTAGAAAAATATACGGTGTTAAGAAAAATGGCATAATTGTTATTTAACCTTACCAACAGGATAATCTCAACTCCAAGCACAAAGTTAACTATATTCTGACATGCAGCTCAGCTACAGGCTACACTTTAAAAAAAGATAACTTATGGATGCCTGAAGAGTATTGTTATCTTGAATAATTTATTGCCACTGACTTCCTCTACTCCATCAAATTTCACTATGAAAATTGCTCTTTTCAAAGAAAACTCTAACATTAGCTTGCTACCTATCATTTCATCACTTCTGAAATCTCTCTGGGATCATCACACAACCAAACGAAACCCAGAAACTGTATTAGCTTAAGCAAGTGCTTAGGTTAACTTGGAATAGGACAAAAACAAAACAAAACAAAAAACAACGACAAAAAAAGATCCTGACTCCATTTAATGATTTCTTTGTTAAAATCCCTGGGGAAATGTTGCTCAGATGTATGGGGGGTTATTCTTAGGCAGTGCGGAACATAAGAAAGAAAATCCCAAATATTAAACTATAAAACACGCATGTACTCACGCACGTACACATGAATTTATTTTTAAATTCACATGGATATTTCTATCACTGGGGATTCAGGATTAAGTGATGGTTCAGTGCAACTTGTAGACCTTCAGGTCCATGAAAATGTTTCTCAAATGTTTTGCCCTTTGTCCTCAAAACAAAAGTTTACTATGTCTAAAGGCCCTGACCTTTTTTGGCTTACGGCTCGGCTCTACTCTTGTTGAAGATAGACTCTGATTTGGAGTGCAGAGAGGGAATGAACAGCTAAAGAGCTTAGGTAAAATCACCTTTTCCTCTGAATGAATTAAATAGATCTTCCTTAACAAAGTATTTTTTCTTGAAATGGTCAAAAGACCTTTTGTTTACCCATATAACCCAGTGTGAGGGTATTCAGTAGTTTCCGAAGTATTCTACTCAATCGAAGCTGGCAGTTGAGGGAAATTTAGTAAATTTAACAAACATTTTTTTCTTTAGATGTTAATGTTACTGAGAGCTATCCTTATTTTTGCATGCCATGTTAGTTCCTTCACTTTACCATTGTATCTTGCATTATATCACAGTTTATTCATATACTGACTTGTTTTAGGCTCTTCTGTGTTATGTCTTGTGAAGAGTACTGCCATCATCTTTCTTGTACCTGTCTTCTCTTTTATATGTATAGGATTTCTTCTGGGTTATCTACCTGTGGTTGGGATTGTTGAAGTAACGTGTAAAATGTGATACTGCTTCTTAATCTCAGCAACCAGAGGGACAGTGAATGTTAGAATCACGAGTAGCTTTATTTTGATTTAAAAACTTAGCAAATCAAATTAAATTTCAATTCATTTATTTATATTCCACTAAATGTTACAGTATGTTAAACATGATAAAATTCAATGGACAGTAATAGAGCAGAGAATGGAAACTGTGAAGTTCTGGGGCACAGGGGGAGATTGCACTTGCAAAGAGATGGTCAGGGTAGGCCCCAGTAAGATAGCACTTGATCCTATATTTGAAGAAGGTGAGGTAGTGACCATGAGGAATAAGCCATGAAGAATCTGGAGGAAGAAGGAAATAAGATTCCAAGGCAATGTCTGAGGATGTTGGGGGAAGAGCAGAGGAGTTCGTATGGCTGCAGTAATATGATTAAAGGCAAAATAATAGAGACATTTCAGGGTAACAAGAGAGGGGTGTGGACAGCTCATGTAGAGGCCATAGTGAGGTCCTTGGTTTTTACTCTATATGAAAGGATATGATGTTAATCCGAGGAACACTATGATCTGACATGTCTTAAAAGACCACTCTGGCATCATACTTGAGGAAGCACAGAGAGTGACGAATGTGAATACAAAACTAAAAATGAGTCTAAGGATACATCTTTATATTTGTTGTGGTGCATGTTTTGGGGGAGGAGGTGTGCTTGTATGAAAGGAGGCAGTGTGGACTTTCACTCCACTTCTCTAGAGGGACAACATATAGGAACATATATTTAAAATAAGGGAAGATTCTAACTTCAACAATCCTTACAATAGTTTCCCATGCATGAAATGATTTCACTAAAAGTCCAGCCTACTCACGAAATTATTTTTTATACCTAAAAATGTGACTGATGGATATTAAGGGTTAAAACAGTGCTACGATCTGACAGTTGACTGAAGATGTCATTGGTCATGCAAGAGTGAACATTGAACTAGGAAAGAATTTGGTCTAATCTTCAAGGCATCTGAATGTATTATTGTAGTGTAAAATAATGTCTGTTCTGCTTCCGAATCTAGATGAGGTATTTCTTCAAGGTCTAAGGAGAAAAGTTTTTTCTAGACTTTTACACTTTCCCTAAAGATTTTTTTTTTTTTTGCAGAGGTCATTTAGAAAAGTTTTGTCCTTGAAAGGTTAGCTAAGTCAATAGATTTTTATATGAAGTTGTAAGCACTCTATAGCATTTCAGCTGTAGGTGCTTATTTCTGCAGTGGTATGAGACATTGTTCTTGTAAAAATTTTAATCTATAGAGTAGAAAATCAAAAACAAGTATTGCAGAGTGTATTACTTTCTGTCAAAGGTTATTCGGATACTGTTGAATGATGAGGTTAGTTCTCTGAACAGTTAACGTCATTCTCAAGATCCTATTTGATACAAATAACAATTACAATAGATGAACTTTACAAATCAGTTCAAGAAGCTAAAAAGTTCATGAATTGGTTATTTTATGATTTCATGGAAAGTGGAAAACATGAAAAAATTTTCAAGTAGTTTCATGAAGCCTCAGAAAATGGGAGATAATATTTTTATTTACAGAGAATTTAGGAAGCTAAGTTTCTTTAGGATATGTTAGGAAAGGCTAGAAAAGGTTGGATCATGTCAACAAATGTCAAATTGTTTTGAGATACAAGATTTTAAGATACGGGTTTTGAATCTCTTATCTATACCTATCCATTTATCTTCCTTACATATAGAATATAAAGGCTAGGAAAAAAGTGGAAAGTTAAGCAAGGAACTTCAGAATTAAAACACATACAATTGATCAAGACTTTGAAACTCCAAAAAGGGGAGATAAATGATTAGAAAATGTGCTGACATAAGAAAAGCATAAAATCCGGGTTCACCCTTGCACCCCTCCATTTTCGTCATGCGCAGTCACAGACATGCTTGGACCCTGAACACAATCCAGAGGTTCTGTCCAGATGATGACATTGTGTAGGCAACTGCTGTGAATAACCAATTAAAAGCCATTTGAATATCAAACAACTCTCTCCCTGTTCCTTTATTTCTTACCATAATTTAATAACTTATTTACAAATGTGATGAAGGTATGAAGGAATAATCCACATTCATTCTCTTTGGCCATGTAACATCACCAAAACTTTAACATTGCTAAGTCCACTGGTCTGTATGCTATTAGGAAAAAAAGATTGTTCCAGAGAGGACATCATTTGCCAGCCTGTGAGGACTATTTTTGTTTAGAGAAAGGAGCACTGTATGATTTGGTTGGTGACATCATTACAGAAACCTTCAAAGTCGGGCATCTCCTCCCAACTAGAGCAGTGGCACATGGTAGAGACAGAGTCAATACAATGCTGTCACTCACAGAGATGGAATCAGAAGGTGGGATACAAAGAGGCAATGGCCTTAGGTTTCTTCTGGCAGAGCTGTTGGAATCAAAGACAGGACTGACATTAGCTAATGTCCAGTAGTGCCAACAACAATAAAAACATTCTAACCACACTAGTGCTGAGATGCCAAGCCTCGGTCTCTTGATGCCTCTGATTCCAGTGATATTTCAGAATCTGCTTCTCCGGGTTTCTTATTCTGTGAAATACTTCATGTATTTCTAAATCGATTTTCTACATATATGGCCAGAGTCAATTTCTTTTTTTTAAGGTTTTTAAAAATTTTATTTATGTATTTATTTATTTTTATTCTTATTTGCCCCAGGGGTACAGGTCTGTGAATCATCAGACTTACACCTTTCACAGCACTCACCATAGCACAAACGCTCCCCAATGTCCATCACCCAGCCACCCTATCCCTACCCTCCCACCCCCCAGTAACCCTCAGTGTGTCGTGAGTAGAATCAATTTCTAATGCCTATAACCAGCAGCCAAACAAGCTGATGCAAGTGTTGAGGAGTGTTTCCCAGATATTGACAACTTTTATTTATAATTTGCTGATTTTAGTTGCTTTTAGACTATCATTTAAAAAAAATTCCGGTGATATGATAATTTATGCAGTAATTTCTCTCAGAATATGTCACAGAAGTGTATTGTATGAAATGGGTGAAAATAGATTTTAGTAAGTAATTTTTGTGTTATTTTTCACCCTTGTGATTTTGGGTCATTTATCCTAAGTGGATTCTTGCAAGCGATAAAGTGCTTTTGTTAATTGGTTCGTAGTAGCACATAATTTTACTTACGTAACTTGGAAATCTTTATTTTAATTTTAAGCATTCAGTAAGTAAAAATCATCTGTACTTTATTTTGAGATAAAGTATTTTTATAGGATAAAAATGAAAGAGTTATCTTACGAGAAAGAAGTAATATTTTCATCTTGTTTCTCTTCTTTGACTTTTAAACTCTTTAAGTGGAACCAAGTATCCACAAACACTAGGGAGAACTGACCTTTCTGTGACAAGTATAGAATAAGTGGATGAACCTCAGGGGGCATATTTGAAAGGAAATATCCTAAAGGTAATTAAGTACATTTTTCAAACTAGGGGGAAAAGTGCCTGTATGGGGCATATTTTTAGTTGAAACTCATTTTTTAACCTAAAAATACAGGAGAAAGATGATTGTTGCAGGTTTTCAATAGGAATTGCCTTGAGAATCCTTCTCTTTGAAGCATTTCCCTGAGTTGCATAGAAAATTTGCAATAACAAAGTGATTATTATCATTGCATTCATTTTTTTCCCTCATATTTAACATACCCTGTAAGTGAATCTATACCAAACTAAGTACAGTTCCCCTTTAGCTAAACTTGTACTTTCACCTTTGCTTAAACCAGAATGGAGAATTTAAATTAATGGAGTGGTGAGATCTGTATGGATAAAAAGAAAGGTTGAAAAACTAGGACATCCTGGATTTCTTAGTTCAAATCCCATCTGATCTCTTCTTTTGCCGTGGTACAAAAGTTGGCCTTCATATGACCAAGTATAAAACTGGCCCAAATCTAAGTAGAATCTCATTTTAAAAAATGAATGCTAAACTAAAGCTCTTGAGCATAGGAATTATAAAGATGCCCTTATGACCACAGGTTTCATAGATGGAGACAATGCAAAATGATTTGGAGTAGAAATAGTTACACATGATATACTTTGTTCATCTCATGCACAATTTCCTGATAACTTCAATGTCAAGATGCTCTTTACACAATGTTGTAAGTACAGCTGTAAATATGTGCTATATCTTTTAAATCTTGATTTTTATTGCCATTATACATAGTAGAGTTGTGAGAATTTCACCAGGGATTTGTGTCAAGTTTAAACAGTCCTTGAAAGATTTTAGTAAAGAATGGAGATACCCAGATCCATGATACTGAAGCGTTTCATGAAAATCTACATTGAATAGATGTAGATTATATAGCATGACCTATGATTCAGAAATGCAGTAAAAAAAAGGTAGTTGACAAAAATGCAATGGAAGAGATAGCTATGTGGCACGAAATCATCAGATTGGGGTCATATGAATGGAAATAGCTACTTCAATTAGCTATTTGCACCCATCAAATAGGAAGTCTTTTTTGAGCTCTTAATTGACCAAACAACCCAAGTCCTGACATTTCTTATCACCTTCTGTACATGTATTTATTCAAATTATATATAATAAATATACATATAAACATATATATTCATTCTTATTGGGTGAAATGTGCAATGATGGATTAAAATTCAATGAAGTGTGAACACTGACTCAAAGTGAAATTACCTATTGGGTAATAAGCTGATGTGATATTGCAAATCAAAAGTCAATTTTATGTTTAATTATTCCCTCTGTAGTTAAGATTGCCAATCAAAATATTGCCACTTTTAGCCAATAAATTTTTGTTTTTAAATATATAAAGTTAAGTGATTTTTGATACAAAACAAAATACATCTTTGGAGAGAATAAATAAAATATACTGTTCTATATAATAATTCACTATAAAATTAAAAATTCCCAGACTTATAAATGATATGTTTTCTTTGCTTTATGACACATGAAGGTGAACAAACTTGAATTAACATATGAATAATTTAGTGTAAAAGTTTTTAAAAATTAAGGTTAATTCTACACTGAACATAGAAACTTACCATCTTCTGAAACAATGTTTATAGCTGAAGTATATAGATGAGACACATAACAAAGTCAGTTACTGAAACTTTGTTTCAAGGTTCTTTTGTGAATTTTGATGTACTCTAAAGAATTTGAACTTCTAAAGGAAAAATATAATAAGCAAAATAGTTTTAATTTTATAAATACATATTTTCTCCTTCATTTATTAATAAGAATATCCTTCCTTCCCCCCAACCCCCGTGAAGCAGTTAAGCGTTATTATCTCCTTAATTCAGGTGACAAATAGAGAAGTCCAGAGGTTATGACAAAGGCTACTGATACAATCAGCACCAGATTCACAGTATGGAGAAGTATTCCTAAGCAACTTTGTTCGAAAGCCATAGGGCAAAATATGTGATGCTCTCTTACAATTTCATGAATTTCCCTACTCCATTCTACCCTCTTGCCAAAGCTTTAAAGGAGAGTTGTGCAATTATGCTTCAAAATAGCTCTTTAAAATTAGCAGTGCAAAATTTGAAAGGGTAAAAATAACAAAATATACTATACGAAGTGGCTTCACTGTTCCCTAAGGCAGAGAAGCAGAGGTCAATTGAAATATATATTTCAATAGCCATTCAAGTATGATTTTCTTTGAGATCTCAGTTGAGATTTCAGTGAATAAAATACGATTCTAACATAATACTTTAGGATAATTTTCTAAATTCCAGGGGAAAAAAAGAAAAAACTCTTCATGAGAATCAAAAAATTTGAGTTTGTTTAAACTAGGACTACTAAAATTGATATATAAATCAACACACACACACACATACACAGATACCTAGAAATACAAACATATGTGTGTTTGAAGAACATAATGGAATATATGAGAAAATTCTAAAATCTCTGTAATAATTGAAGATATGAAAAATTTGATGGTGGTTATGGATGTCTAGAATTTCTAAGTGGTCTAAGAAATTGAGACATGATAATTTTCTTTTTGACAAAGAATAAATTAGAGCACATCATTTTTCTTTTTGACAAATGACTATCTTTTATATAATGTTAACAATACAAATTACATTATGTCCGACCTTACATCAGCTATTCAAAGCTCATTTTTTAATTAAAATTCTCATGCTACAGGCAAAGTGAAAATTAGTGAGTCGGAAAATTGAGGTGAGAAACTCTCCCAGAAATTTTTTAAAGAAATCTCAGTTAGAAACAAAATTTGAGAAAAATAATCAATACAAAGGATGCAATTCAAAGGATTAATTTCTCTCTAAGAGGGGCCTTTGAATAAAGGAAGGGTCTGAAAAGGATCGTGTATATTTATAGAAATAATATCAAGTGTAGCTTCCCAGAGGTAAAGGAAAACAGTTTAACGTAAGTGTCCTAGTTTGTGTTCCCCATAAAACAGTGCCCCAAAGCATACGGGTGCATTGATCCCAGAAAGCAAAAGGCAAGAAGTGGGTGTGCTGGGTTAGGGAGAAACTGCTTTGCTATTGAGCCATTGAAGCCTCTTTCTGATGGAAACCCTGAGGACCTCCATGGAATGGGCTTCAGACACGTCTTTCCTAAGGACAGAAAGTTGGGACTTACAGCCACTGACTCCCAGAGTGGCCTTTTGGGGATTCACTCCTGATACCTGTGGATTGCCCTACAGACTGAACAAAACTTTTCCCTGAGGCAGAGAAGCAGAGATGCTAGGCGACTGAGGTGACTGGCCACCAAGATACCAAGAGACTGTCTACCATCGCTGCTGTTGAAATTGAGGGGATGCTGTCTAGGACTCAAAAGTGTGTCTAATACATTCACACTGAAACAGCAGGCTCATAAAACGCAAAAAGGATAAACAAGAAATAACCTGTGTTATACACATGCTAGGGGAATATAGGAATATCAGCAACGATCTCCCAGAAAAAATACAAAAATACATCACATAAAAAGAAGGAGTATAAGCGTATCCATACCAGGTTTCTCAATGACAACTCTGAGTGGAAGAATAAAATGAAGCAATATCCCCAAATTGCTGTAAGTAAAACACTTTACGCTATCGTTTAAATGCATAAGTGTCAAGTAAAGAGACTTCAGGCATTCAAGTTCTCAGAAAACTTATTGTACGTAGAACCTATCTGGGAGGGAAAAAATCCTTTATTTTATAAATAGGCAATGACGTACAAATATAAACATCAGACACAAGTCTTTGGGATCACTAGAAAAATATAAAAGATATGTTAGGTTTTTAATGTGGGCAGTGAACATAATAAGTTTTAACATTGATGAGGAAAAAAGTAGAAAAACAGGTCAAAAAGATTAGAATATAATGGGTGGAAATTCACCTTTAAATTTAAAAATTGCTAATTATGTGAAGTCCATACATTTCAAAAAGAATATATATTGTGAACACACACACAATTACACAGCTTAAAGAATACTAATAAAAGGAGTGTTCATATTCAGCACTCCCAGATTAAGAGATAAACACTAGCTGGAACTTTATAGTCCTTTGATCTTGATTCATACTCCTTCTTCCCCTTGGAATATAGTCATAACCATGAATTCTTCACCTTTGCTTGGTTTTATGATTCTACCACATATGTCTTTATGTATTGAGTGATTGATCTATCAGCCATCAATAATTTTGTTGCTTTTTGTAGTCTGTATAAATGGAATCTTGTATGTTATATGACCAGCTTGCTTTCTAAAGTTATAGTACATTTTGAGCATCAATCATGTTTATGCACACAGCTTTAGATCACTCATTCTTACTGTTACATAGTATTCAGTGCTATGATTATACCACAATGTAATCCTTGTTCTACTCTTCCATACATTCTACTATCCTGTTAATGTAAATTTAGGCAGCTGCTTGCCTCCCCCCTCCCCCTTTTGATCAGTCAGATACAGGGATTCTAGAACAAGATTTTTCATAGGGATTTTACAGCAGGGCACTAGTAAAGCAAAATACATAATGGACACAAACTTGAAAATTCCCTTAACAGACGATACTATTTAAGCCAACTAAGCAAAACTGAATGAACTGAATGTAACTTATTTCATGAACACCAGCAAAACATAGGTCATTTCATTTTTTTAAAGATTTTATTTATTTATTTATTTATTTATTTATTTATTTATTTATTTATTTATTTGATGTGAGAGAGAGAGAGAGAGAGAGAGAGACAGACAGACAGACAGCGAGAAAGGGAACACAAACAGGCGTACTGGGAGAGGAAGAAGCAGGCTTTCCAAGCAGGGAGACCGATGCAGGGCTCAGTCCCAGGACCCTGGGATCATGACCTGAGCGGAAGACAGATGTTTAACGACTGAGCCACCCAGGTGCCCCTGTAGGTCATTTCTTATAAATGCCTCTGATAATCATAAAATAAACTTAAATTGCCTTCTTAAAATGATATAAGATAATCAGTTTTAACCAATCCCCTGCCACCTGCAAACCCCCATTGTAATAATCAGTCATCATAAGACTTAAATAACTTCCCCATTTCCACTTTATAAGCCTTCCTGTGTTGTCAGGCCTGAGTTTCATATCACTTTTGCATTTGAAGACTTCCAGTTCTCAAACTGTTTTTCTCTGTACAATAAACTCTCATGAAATACTATTTTACTGATTTGATTTTAATTTTTATGGTTTTTGAACTTCGACAGTGCATTGATTCAACCTCACGGAGAGTTTTTACATTGTTTTTCGATGTGCTTGTACAGGTTTACTCTCTAAAATCAGTGGTGTATAATGGGAATATTCATTATACCGCATCTCAGCCCTTGTATATGTGGTAGTGTTTTTTATTTGTTTTGTCTTGTTTTGTTTTCATGAAAAGAAGTTTGTTAATTTTGATAAAGAAAAAATAATCAATATTGTCCACTATGGTTTGTATCATTTACATTTGATTTAGAAAATCCTTACTACCCAAAGAGGAGAAAATACACTTTTATAATATTTTCTAATCATGTTTTTTCAGTTTTCTATTTCTACAATACCACATACTGTTACTACTGTCCATACCCTTGTTCTTTATTTTTCAGGAAAGACTTGGCTATTTCTTACTTTTTATCCTCTCTAATAAATTTTACAATCACCTTATTGAGGTTTAAAAACTAAAAAAATACCACTGAGGTTGTGATTAGGATTGCATTCACATGTGGAGAGAATTGACAACTTCACAGTATTGATCCTTGCAATCAAAATCATAGTAAACTTCTCTCTGCATTTACATCTGCTTCCATGTCTTTTCTTAACATTTTATTCTCTTTACGTAAATATTCTCCTGGAAGAGTCTGCATATCTTAGGTAACTTATAATATTGTTATGTGATTGTCATTTTTAGATTACATTTAAAATTCCTGTTCCTTGTATATAACACTGCAATTGACTTGTATAGTAATAATCCACAAAACATGACACATTTATTTATTAATTCTAAAATTTCCATGCCATTTCTTTTGAGTTTTCTGCATGGATAACCATATGATCTGGAAAAAAAATTAATTTCTTTGTTTTCAATCAGTTTTTTTCTTCTCTTTTCTTGCCCTAAAGTTGAGGGTATTTACTACAATGTTGAATAAAAGTGGTGATAATGTATCTAGTCCAAAAGTAACTGCTTTTTTTTTAAAGATTTACTTATTTTAATTTTAGAGAAAGAGAGAGTGTGTCTGGAGGGAGATGGTGAGAGAGGGACAGAACCTCAAGCAGATACAGAGCTCAATCTCAGGACCCTGAGATCACAACCTGAGCCAAAACCAAGTTGCATACTTAACCCATTGCGCCACCTACATGCCCCCAAAGTAACTACTTTTAATGCTTTACCATTAAATACTGTTTTTGCATTACTATTTTGTGATGTTCTTCATCAGGACATTCTATTTTAAATGCTAAAAAGTTATTTTAATTACATATAGATATAAATTTTTACTGAAAACTTTTTTGTATATTGAGATAATTAGTAAATATTTTATTATTTTCTCCTTTTGTCTGTTAATGGGAATCAACCCAATTGTATCAGCTTTACCTTATTTTTTTCTTCATTATTAGTTTCATTTTGCTGATACAGTACTGTGTATTAATGACTCGATTGATTTTTTTTTACTCCTATTACATTTGTTGTCACCTTTTCGTTTCAAGGTTTTATTAGCCTCATAAAACAAGGTAACAAATACTCCTTCATTTCCTATTCCCTGAAACAGTCTATGTAAGAGTGGAATTATTTCTTTCTGTATTTGGTAAGATTTCCTTCTAAGGACACTTGGATCTAGTGTTTCACTTGTATAAAGATTTTAAGGTATTGTCTGAAATTCTTTTTTCCCTCAGTTTTATTGAGATATACTTGGTACACTGTACTATATAAAGCATGCTGCATAATTATTTGACTAATGTGTGTTCTGGAATGATCACCACAATAAGTTTTGTTAACATCCATCATCTCATAAAGATATAAAACATAAGAAGAAGAAAAAAATGTTTTTCTTGTGATGAGAACTCTTGGCATTTACTCTTTTAATAACGTTCCTATACATCATACAGCAATGTTAACTATAGTCACTGTGATGTCCGTTATATCCCGAGTACTTATTTATCCTATAACTAGACATTTGTACCTTTTGACCCCCTTCCTCCAATTCCCTCACTCCCAGCCCCCACCTCTGGTGACCACAACTCTGATCCTTTTTTTATGAGTATTTGTTTGTTTGTTTTTAGATTCCATGTATAAGAAGGATCATGCAAAAGTTACCTATCTCTGTCTGACTTATTCTGACTTACTTCACTTAGCATAATGCCTTCAAAGTCTACCCATATTGTTGCCAATAGCAGGATTTTCTCATTTTTTATGGCTGAATAATATTCCATTGCATATATACGTGTGTGTGTATGTATGTGTGTGTGTGTGTGTATATATATATATATGTATATATATATATAAAACAAATTCTTTATCCATTGATGGGCACTTAGGTTGTTCATATGTCTTGGTCATTGTAAATAATGTTGCCATGAACATGGGGGTGCATGTATCTCTTTGACACAGTGTCATTGTTTCCTTCAGATATATTCCCAGGAGTCGGATTACTGGATCACATGGTACCTCTATTTTTAATTTTTTGAGGAACTTCCATACTTTTTTTCATAGTGGCTGCCCCAATTTACATTCCAAGCAGCAGTCCACAAGGGTTCCCTTTTTTCCACATCCTTGCCAACATTGGTTATTCCTTGATTTTTTGGTAATAGTTAATGTAACAGGTGTGCCATGATATCCCATTGTGATTTTGATTTGCATTTCCGTCATGACTAGTGATACTGAGCATCTTTTCATATACCTGTTGGCAATCTGTATGTCTTATCTGGAAAAAAAATGTTTTATTCAGATCTTCTGCCCATTTTTTTAACTTAGAATTTTGTGTGCTGTTTATTGAGTTGTATGAATTTTTAGAATATATTTTGGATATCAGCTCCTTATCAGATATAGGATTTGCAAGTATTCCTCCCATTCTGTAGGTTGCCTTTTCATTTTGTTGATGGTTTCCTATGTTGTGCAGAAGCTTTTTACATTTTCTTAACAACACTAGATTCCTTAGAACACTTTAAGTTGGAAGTCATGTCCCTGCATACATGATTTTTTGTCCATATCTACCCATGATTTTTAACCTCACAATTAAACATTATGGTTAGTCAACCCATTTTTCCTTGAGAATATTTATCTATTGTCAGGGTTTTTAGTTTTTTGGGTGTTGTGTGTTTTTTGCTTTTTGTCTATGACTCTTTATTTCATGCATATGCTCCATCTGGGACAACTTTCCTTGTGACTACAGCACATCCCTTTTATTTTTCCCTCCTAGTTGACTCACTTATTTTATTAAATTAACTTTTCAGAAGGGAAAACTTTATATCAACTTTGAAATTTTTAAGGCATTTAAAAGTGCACAATAAAATATTGCTTTTTGTCGGTCTCCACCTGTCCATACTGGTGCTATCAGCTTGGAATGCCTAGGACACACATTAAGACCATACTACTTGTGGCAAATTCCAAGAGATTTTCCCCAACTAGGTCCACTGTTGCTGGACTGGCCCTTTGTAGTTCTTCCTATGATCATAAGATAGACCTCAGCAACAACCATCAGGAAACTTTGCACAAATAAGTGTCATCACTTGTGGTACACAAAACACTATGGGGAGAGAGAAAGAGAAAGAGAGAGAATCCCAACCTGGGGCTCTGCATTTATTGGAGTCAAGTATGGGGTGCCTAGGGTTTCACAGTTTCTCTTTTTTGGTGAATTTAGAATATAAGAGTGGAAATTAAAGCTCAGGAAGGGAAAGGCAGGGTCAGTGAAGTGATGAGTTATCTGCATCACCCAGGGCTAAAACGGGAACTTCATGCGTAAGGCAGGCTGGCTCTCTGTCTAGCTGTGTATCTTGCGATGTGTTTATTCAAGATGGGTGTCTTAATCAAAAGCTTCATGTCAGGCACTTACATGGCATATATATTTAAAAAACTATTAGAAAGTATTCATCTGTAGGGAGAAGGGGGACCTGGGAGACTTAGATGGTTAGGCATCTTCTTTCAGTTCCTGAGATCTAGGCAAGTCCAGCTCCCTGCTCAGTGGCGAGTCTGCTTTTCTCTCTTCCTCTGCCTGCTGCTCCCCTTGCTCGTTCTCTCTCTCTCTCTCTCTCTCTCTCTCTCTCTCAAATGAATGAATAAAATCTTTTTTTTAAAAAAAGTGTTCATCTATACTACTAGAAGCCAAAAGTCTCTAGTGAAGGGAGTGACCAAAAGATATACTTTAGATTCAGAGTGTTACAGAAAATTGTGTAGCACATTCTTTATATATTTTTTAAATGAGGTTGTGTTGGCAGTAAATGCAATCCATTTATTTGCTTCAATAATATTTATTTCCTCTTGAACTTGCAAAGTTGTTTTGCTTGGTGCGTGCAGATTGACAGCTATTTTTTTTTCCTCAGCACATTTTTCACGGTATACTATTGATTTATGGCTTCCAAAGGGTGCTGTTATGAATCAACTCTCAGATTAATTTTGTTGCTAAGTGATCAGCATTTTTATTTGACTGTCTTTAAGATTATCTACTATTTATGTTTTGCAGTTTTAAAGGATAAATCTTTGTGTGGCTTTCTTTTCATTTGCCAAGGTAGAGATTCCTTAGAGGTTTCAGAGGCTGAATATGACATTGTTGGACAGGTCTAAAAAATTTTTTATCATTTTATTATCAAACACTTTCTCTTCTGTCTATATTTTTTCATTGTAGACATTCAAGTAGCTATATATTACACTTGTTCATTATATCCTACATATTTCTTAACCTTTGAAAATTTGCTCCATTTTTTCTTATCTTCGGGATGTGTTCTGAATAATTTCTTTGTATCTGTCTTCCAGCCACTTATTTTCTCTTTAGTGATGACTAATCAGTTTGAAATTCTTCAATTAAATTATATAGATAGAGATTCATACATTTCAAATAGTAATATTTAGTCCTGTATCAAATCTATCGGGTCATTTTGTATTGGACTCTTGTCTCTTGATCATACTTTTAAAACTTTATGAAATCCTATTGTATATAATTTTCTTTTAATGATTTCATTATTAGTCTTTGAAGGCCTAATTCTGTTTGTATTAGTTTTGTCTTTCTTGTGTGGTGCCCATGTTTTAAAAAAGCTATACACTACTCATAATCTTTGAAGTTGCTTGTGGAAGTTCCTTCGGAATGAGTTATGATTGCATCCAATCAGAGATTGTTTGCATGTATTGAGGAGGACCCTATCAGTCTTGGAACATTTTGAATAAAATGATTGCTTAAATTTGGAAATCACACATGTGGTTCAAGTTTGGGCTTTCATTCTCTTGATATCCCAGCTTTTATTACCAAATTCTGAAGAGAATTTTCTTTTTTTCTATTAGCACTCAGCACCAAATTAAGTCAAGACCCATTTTTGTGGATGGGATTAGTTCTCATTCATTTGCATATTCAATGTCAGCCTTATGTGGAAATTTCTGTTAGACTTTTGACCTTGGGCAGGCTCTGTACTGTCTCTCTTTGGAATGTGGATGTTTTCAAAATGGAAGCTCATGCATGCTTTACCTGGTATCTTCAAAGTGAATACTCTGGAGTTTCCTTTCATCCCAAGGTCATTGTTTTCAACTTAATTTTGGCCTTTGTATTTATCTTATATTCTTGTCAGGTCAGGTATTTGTTTACAAAGATTTCAAATATTTTTTTTTAAGATTTTATTTATTTATTTATTTGACACAGAGAGAGAGATCACAAGTAGGCAGAGAGGCAGGCAGAGAGGCAGGAAGAGAGAGAGGGGGAAGCGGGCTCCCTGCTGAACAGAGAGCCCATATGGGCCTCGATCCCAGGACCCTGAGATCATGACCTGAGCCGAAGGCAGAAGCTTTAACCCACTGAGCCACCCAGGCACCCGCAAAGATTTCAAATATTTTATCCAAATTATTTTCCTTTAGTTTTTGTCAGGACTATAATCAGTGTACCTAGACAGCGATGGTGTTAGAAAACATGGTATACTATTTCAACCAAAATAGAGGGAAAAAAAATCTGTAAGTAAACAAGTCATTGAAAAGACCTCCCCCCACAAGAAACCAAAACACCAAAGTATGATATTTTGAAGATCCATAAAAGATTAGGGTAGAACTAATTCAGAATAGAGCATTAATATACTTAAAAGTCATTCCTAGAAAACTATGACTGAAAGAGTGCACAAAAAATTACCTCCACCACCTAAGCAACAACAAACAGTTCATCAAGGAGTTGTCCACAAGATAAAAGTACTTTAATTTATTTAAAAAAATAGAATTCAAGCCCAGTGTGAGTCAAAGGAAGATTAGCATTTTTAATAAGATAATTTTAATACCAGAAAAACAGACTTTAATAAAATAATAATTTAATGACATAATATAACAATTGAATGAGCTATTGCTTTCATAATCTCCTTTAATCAACAACCCTAAATTCTCAATGGCTAAGAACAACAACATTGATTTTTCTTATTGACACACATCAAAGGTGGCTCTGTTGAAATCAGCTAAGAACACCTGAGCTTGGCTTCTCTCTGTCATTGTGGACAGGTCTGCTCTGGATGTATCTCCTTGGTGACACCAGTAGCTACACAGGCGAGGGTTCTCATAAAGGAATTCAGAAGTACAAGAAGTCAATGTCAAGCCGATCAAGTGCATTAAGCCTCCCCTCACATCATGTCCACTAACATTTATTGATCAAAGCAAATCACATGACTAAGCTCAAAGCCAATGGTAGGAATGCATGCTCTACCTAGTCTGCTATAATGCCCTCAACAGTTACAGGCAAGGAAGTGGAAGTAAAACTGTGCAACAGGGAAGTAAGAATTGGAAAAAGGATTTAGGCTGCCACAAGACTCTTGAACATATTTGAGATTGAACTTTCTGAATATATATATATATATGAAATATATATTATGCTATATATAATATACATTATATATCCATGCAATAGAATTTCATTTGGCTAGAGTAGTCTTTAATATAATAATTTTCAGAAGTCAGTGGGACACCTTTTATACAACCCGGAAACTTTATGCCAAATATAGAATTAAAGCCAACACATAGGAGATTTAAAGAAACTCAAGGGCTCATAATCTGTTTTTATACATATAGGATTCAAAAGTACATGAGAACATATTCATGTTCCTTGTTCCTCACATATCAATAATTACTCATTAAAATATAAAGAATAGAGGGGTGCCTGGGTGGCTCAGTTGGTTAAGCGTCTGCCTTCAGCTCAGGTCATGATCTCCAGGTCCTGGGATCGAGCCCCCACATTGGGCTCACTACTCAGCAGGGAGTTTGCTTCTCTCTCTCTCTCCCTAATAAATAAATAAATTCTTTTAAAAATATATAAAGAGGGGGGCCTGGGTGGCTCAATCGTTAAGTGTCTGCCTTCGGCTCAGTTCATGATCCCAGGATCCTGGGATTGAGTCCCGCATCGGGCTTCCTGCTCAAGAACGCTGCTTCTCCCTCTCCCACTCCCCCTGCTTGTATTTCCTCTCTCACTGTGTCTCTATCAAATAAATTAATAAGAATCTTAAAAATATATATAAAGAATAGGAGTGGCTGGGTGGCTCAGTCAGTTAAGCATCTGACTTTGGCTCAGCTTATGATCTCAGGGTCCTGGATCAAGCCCCTTGTGGGGGTCCACATTCATCAGGGAGTCTGGTTCTCCCTATCCCTTTCCCTCTGCCCCTCCCCACACTTGTGCCTGCACAAGCATGCACTCTCACACTCTGTCTCTCAAATCAATAAATAAAATCTTTTAAAAATATATAAAGAATAATAACAAATCCAGAGAAATGTTTAAGAACTGTATATAATATATATCATGAAGATTTTAACAATTGTATTCAGAGAATTTTTAAAATGTGAAAGATAATACATAAAAACCCCGAATGTTCAAAAAACATAGACATTTTGGAGAAAAATATCCATTCTGTTCAAATTAAACTAGAGCTGTATAACTTGTAAATCACAGCAGCAATATCTTATTTTGCATTCATGTTTTTGGTCCATTGTGGATCAGTTATGGTCTTACTAAATATACCTTCATTCTGGAGCCAAGGTGAATAAAATTGTCCCTATCTGGGACATTTTCGTGGCCGAGGCAAAGCATGGTGGAAACATGTGATGGCTCTTAAAATTTCTCCTTGGAAGAGGCATGTTACTTCTGCTCATGAATCATTAGTTAAAGCAAGTCACATTGTCAAGAATGCTGTCAATGTGGCAGGCAAGTATAATTTCCCACAGGGATGAGAACTGAAGTTCATTTTATTAGTTTCCTACTGCCACTGTAACAAATTACCATAAATTATTATTTTATAGATTTATTATCTTACAAATTTAATATTACAGTTCTAGAAGTCAGAAGTCTTAAAATCAAGATATCAACAGGACTGCATTTCCTCCCAAGACTCTAGGACAGAATCCACTTCCTTGCCTTACCCAGATTCTAGAGGTTGCCTGCATTTCTTGATTTCTTGGTTAATGGCTTCTTTCTCTGTCTTCAAAGCCAACAGCATAACATCATCAGGTATCTTCTCTCTCTCTCTTACCTCTGTATCTATCATCACATCTTCCTCTCTTACTCTGACCCTCTGCCTCTCTCTAATAAGGACTCCTGTGATTACACTGTGCCCACCTGGACAATCCAAGATCAACTCTCCGTCGGAAGATCCATAAACTAATCATATCTTCAAAGTTCTTCTTGCCATGTAAATTAATACATTATAATTTCTGGGGATTAGGACATGAACATCTTTGGGAGATCATTATTTATCTTACGTAGCAGTAGGGAGGAGCTAAATGGTTTGAAAAATAAGCAATTTACACACTCTTGTCTTGATCACAAAAATTCACTTCCCTCCCTTTTACCTACAAATATGTTCATCCGCCTCCCTCCCACATCCCAAAGTATGTCCAAGAATCTAGTCTAGCATCAGAATCAGTGTCCTGTGTCTGCGTGAGATTTACATATGACTTGTCTTGATCTAAAGATCAAGAATTAAAAGAACACACCCAATAAATACAGGGTAACCTCAAAGAAAACTGATTCCTGAAAGGGAAGAATGAAACCAGCAGAGCAGACCTGACTATGCACCAATTCTGAAATCTCACTGGGGGAGGGAGCGCGGTGATTTATCTACTCTTTTCAGGGCCACTTGTCTCTGCCTTCTGGATGTTCTTCCTCGGTTGTGTTTTGTTTTGTTTTGTTTTCTTTTGTTTGTTTGTTTAAGATTTTATTTACTTATTTGATGGAGAAAGACACAGCAAGAGAGGGAACACAAGCAGGGGGAGTAGGAGAATCAGGCTCCTCGTTGAGCAGGGAGCCCCAGACTTGATCCCAGGACCCTGGGATCATGACCTGAGCCAAAGGCAGATGCTTAATGACTGAGCCACCCAGGCACCCCTTGATTGTGTCTTAAAAAGGCATCAGACAGAAGTCTATCCTTAGACACTAAGCTGATTTGGGGTATTTGAGGTTCAAGGTCAGTCACTGGTGGGCTGCATAGTGTTTTATATCTCTCATAAACCTGTATTTCCTTCAATCAGCTCCATGTATTATAGCCATTCACAAAAGTTTTTGGTAAGCAATGCTTTCTCATCATAATTATAGGTACTTTGTACTTAAAAGGATGGCTATTCCTTAGACCTTTTCCTCTGAAAGAATTTTGACCAGTTGTTGGTCTTTACTGGGTACCAGCATAATCAGAGTTTTAAGTGGTAACAGAGGAAGTGACCTCAATTCAGTCCTTACCACAGGATGATTTTTATCTTGCTACCTGATGGCCTTTTTTTGTTTTGCTTTTCACAGTTAAATGAAGATCAGTTGCATTTCTCTACCCTAGAAGTCCCAGAATGTACGCTCATTGAATTTTCTTCTAATCTTATTTGTAAAGGATTTGCTTTTCTAAACTCATTTTATAGCACCCTGTGAAATGTAGCCAATGGTAACCAACATTCTATTTCCTGACACTTTCAACTAAAGCTGTGGACTCATTTAGTACATTTATCTGCTTTCTGAATTGCCACAGAAGATACCTCGAAAATGTTCCACCTCTACAATGCGAGATTACTCAGATGTCTCATCCATGAAGAGAATTTTGGTTATGAATCATACAGTTGAAGCTTATACAATTTCCAAGAGAATGCTTTGTGAATATAAAGATTCTAGGTTTGTTTTCCAAAAAGCAATCCTAAACTGCAGGCGGTCTGCTGAAAGCATTCACAGATAAAGACTCTCCCTTGGCAATATAATTAGTCTGTTTGCCAAGAGGTCCAATTATTAGCA
Source organism: Ailurus styani (assembly GCA_002007465.1). Taxonomy (NCBI): domain Eukaryota; kingdom Metazoa; phylum Chordata; class Mammalia; order Carnivora; family Ailuridae; genus Ailurus; species Ailurus styani. The sequence goes on along the minus strand of LNAC01000130.1, from coordinate 2,233,772 downwards.
TGTTTCCAGGAAGATTAGCCTGGGTCACCTGCCTTCCTTCTCAGAATGTCCTACAGGTAAGGAAAAAAAAATGGGTCATAGTTCATTTGCTTTAGCATACTATCAGATAAGCAAAAGTAACAACAAAATTGAGAAGTTGATACTTACTAGTTTTTCTTTACATCACTGTAAGTTAATAAAATGGCTTTTACAATCCATTTAATAGGTTGTTAAGGAACTAGAAACTATATGTACTTCTTGACTGAGAAAAGTATTGAGTGCTAATTTATCTTGAGGGACAAATATACGTGTAGGTAAAAAATTATAAGGTAAGAATATACACATTACAGTATTAATTATAAAAGGAGAAACTCTTAATAGCCAAAATAAACTACAATATAAGAACAAATAAGTATATTAAGATGGAGCAACTCCATATCAACACAAAAAAAACTGATTATCATGGACACTCATATGTAGAAAGATTCAAGTTATACATCCAGTCTTACTTTTTTTTTTAAGTTTTTTTTTTTATTTGACAAAAAGTGTGAAAGCACGCAAACAGGAGGAATAACGGGGAGAAGGAGAAGCAGACTCCCCACTGAGCAGGGAACCCAATGCAGGACTCCATCCCAAGATCCTGGTATCATGACCTAAGCCCAAGGCAGATGCTTAACCAGCTGAGCCACCCAGATGCCCCTCCAGTCTTCCTTCTAATTGCCTGTCTTTATTCTTTGCCCTTTGTTGTAAAACATCATATGAAAATTGATGGGTTATTGAAATTGCTTATCGTGTATGATAAAAGCGGTTTTTATGTTTTCTTTCAAATTTAGGACAACAGGTAATAAATTATCTATAAATGAATAAATTCCAAATTTTAGTGCAAAGGAATATCCAGAGTTAATATTTCTCAGGGCTATAATAAGTACATACTCATTTCCAGAAAACTAGTATGGTCCGAAAGTATACAATATATAGACAACAAATACATACTTTCTTGTTATATTTCCTTTATCTTTTATTTGGAGGTCAAAATGAGTTACAAATCAAAATTAATTTAATCTTTTTTTTTTT
>LNAC01000130.1:2175569-2232583 GCA_002007465.1 Ailurus styani | reverse complement strand
GGGAGCCTGATGCGGGCCTCGATCCCAGGACCCTGAGATCATGACCTGAGCCGAAAGCAGAGGCTTTAACCCACTGAGCCACCCAGGAGCCCTAATTTAATCTTTAATAATAGAAATGCATTTTGTCTCTAGCATCTGATTTAAGCATCGTTGCTTTACTATAGTTCATTAGGAGAAGGAAGGGAAAAATGAAAGCAGGGAAACCAGAGGGGGAGAGGAACCATGAGAGACTATGGACTCCAAGGAAAAAACCGAGAGTTTTAGAGGGGTGAGAGGGTGGGGGGATGCGTGAGCTTGGTCACGGGTACTAAGGAGGGCACAGATGGCATGAAGCACTGGGTGTTACAGGCACACAATGAATCATGCAACACTACATCAAAAACTAATGACGTACTGTATGGTGACTAACATAATACAAAAATTTTAGAAATACAATAGTTTATTTTTATCTTATCATCTCCAAACCCCCTAAACCCAGAGTAGGTTCTAATTATGGTCCCCTGCCTTGTTTAGTTGGTTTCAAGTTAATGTTAAAGTTTAATGATAGGGATTATGATAATACTTTTGATGCTTCTGAGGATTTTGTGATAATTTGAGTGGAACAATGATAGAATTTTTATTTAAATGATATTACATTTTACCTTCTTCTTACAATGCACTTCATTCTAACATTAAAAAAAAACTTTAAAAGTTTTCTTTTTCTTCATGTTGATATAACTACATCCAAGGACAGCAAGTAGATATAAATATAATGTGTTTTATTACCAACTCTTCATTTCATCCATACAATGGAATCCCAAGAGCAGAGTCTTCAAATTTCAAATGCAAATGCATTTAGATACTGTATATACGAGGAAATTTCAATGCAAATAAAAGTTTTCGGAACACTTTAGTTCATATATAATTGCTGTAAACCTTGGATATGATCCATTCTGCTTTTACTTTATTACTCTCGCCATATGCTGAAAAGGTAGAAAACTATAAATTATACTGCAACTCTAGGAATAGAACTACCCGAATTGTTACAATACAATCAAAACTGTGAATTAACAGCCTCAAAATTAAAAAAAAAAGAATGAGGCTTTCAGCATATTTAAGATACCTAATTTAGAAACTATTTTAATAATCTTTTTAATGGAATTATTCAAGAGTTGCTCATGGTACCATCCTGCTCGGGGAAGAGAAGAGAAAGACATCAACATGACCGTTATTAGCAGAATGTGTACATATAGTAGCAGAACCTAATTTTGTAGAGCTGAAATTGACAACTAGGTTTTCCTCTTGTAAGAAAAGCTTACTTAATGAGATAGAAGACCAAAATTTAACATCACAAATCTATAGTTTATTTTTGCCATATAAAATGTTTCTTATTGCCCTCCTGGTGGCATTTCCTTAGCATTTGTTTCTGCATTAAGATTATTAAGTTTGCCTTTTTGTTCTCATTACTAGAATATTTTATAGGTAAATCCACTCAAGGAACCTATTGTGCTTTCTGATCAAAGTGGAAAGTGATGCCAGGCTATAATAAGCAATTTAATTTTTAATGAGCTTATTCGTGCCCAAGGTCATAACAAAGGTAAAAAAAAAGTTAAAATAAAACTACAGCAAAACACTAATGATAATGGCCCAAAAATGACCAGGGCAAAATAATATTTGGCAGAGTGCACTTTCAAAGTATCCCAGTGCTAATTTTCAAAATTTGTTTCAGAATAGTAACTTAGCTCAAGGAATGTATAGCATATTAAAAAGTATAGACATAGATAAAAGTCCATGAGACTTTACTCCTAAAAGAAGTAAGCTAAGCTGTTTATGGAATTTAAATTTCTAAGCTAAAAATGTTTAAGTGTCTTTTACTAAACAGTGTCATTAACCCACTGTTATTTCCAAACTAAGGAGATGAAAACTCTGGCACATTCTTTTACTATGTTTTCCAGCATTTAAAAAAAAAAAATTTAACTTATAACAGCTGTGATGTGATAGCACTTTAAATAGTTTAGTCTATTGTTTAGATAATCATTAGTAAATGCTTGAGATGTTATAGAGAAATTACTTTCAATTAATAAACATTGAACAAGCCAGAAAAATATTTTTAAAATAATAACATCTATTTTCTATTTTAAATCATAATGTTTATGAGTTTGCACGTTTTTGTTTTTATCTGAATATATTACAAGTTAAAGAGGAAACATAAGTTCTTGGTTACAACTGCTTTTGAGAAAAACTAAGACCATTTCTCATTAATAGATATGCCGTGCCCTGTTTGTGTATTTGATTTCTTCAAGAATTCTTTTAATTCTTTCATGTTAATAGGGACTGAGCAATGGAAAAACTTTGAAAGTACCTTTGGCTCAATAAAGATCTGACATACATTGACCCTACTGTTCCACTGATAAAGAATGACAATTAACTAACAAAATAGGGAGACTAGGACAAAATTGGGGAAAATTTTTAATTAGCTGATATTTTTTTATTCCTTTAACCATTATTTTAAGATCCAGTAATTTTATATGCTAAGCTTTTATCTATTCACTAGGTAGTAAAATCTAATAATTTTAATTGAAACAGTGCTTATTCTTGGTTTGCCCATGGGGGAAATAAATGATATAATTGTTTTGCTCTTTGTTTTGCAGTCAACTTATATATTCATGAGAAAAAGAGGACAGACGTTAAAGAGAAGCATAGTCATTTACTCAACAGAATTAGATCACTGCACGAAGCCTGAACATGTTCAGGTGTGATTTTATTAAATAGGATTAATACTTTTCTGATTCCATGTTAAAATTTAAAAGCTGGTCGCAGTCCTCTTCTTTTATTGAAATATAATTGGATTAGTTTTGGTTAAATATTACATTGCTGTAATATCAGTAACACAGAAACAGATGTCAAAACTTGTGTTGACAATCCTTAAAGATTCAGTTTCTCATTTCCTTTGCTATTCATTCAAGTCCCCCAATTTTCCAAACAAAACCGGAACAGTAGAAATGTCCTAAAATATTTAGATATAAATATAGTAGAAAATACCAAAAAACATCTGGAAAATATGTATCATTTCCTGAATATAATGATAGATGACAGAACAACCTGGCATTGTACAAAAATAACCCTGAAAAACATTATGTGGGATTCATGACTTTCTACCAAATCACTGTTTTGACTTATCAAGCATAAATATTATCAAGACTGGCAACTTTACACTGCATGCGCTCTGACAATTTTATAGGTTTTAAATTTTACCAGTTTTATAAAGTTTTTAAAAGTTTGTACTTCAAGCATTGTTTTTTGCATTGTGTATTATTTTTCTTATGCTGCATAACACATTACCACAAACTTGGGAACTTTAAACAACACCCATTTTTTATTACCTCTGAATACCAGAAGTCTAAACACCGGTTAGGTCTGTCCTCTGCTCAGGGCCACACAGGTGAGGTGTGAGAAATCCATGTTTGTGTTCCTTTCTGGAGGCTGTGAGGAAGACTTTGCTTCCAGGATCGTTCAGATCCTTTGTTGGCAGATTTTTGTTTCCTGGTGGTTGTGGGACTGATGTCCCTGTTTCCTTGCTAGGTATTAGCTGAGTCCATTCTCAGAAACTAGAGGCTTGCTTTCAGTCCATGCCTCACGGCTGCCTCTACAGTCAAAACCCAAAATAGAAAACTTCTCATGCATCTAATCTCCAACTTCTTCCTATGTGACCCCTTAGAGAAAATTTTCTTTTAAAGTGCTGCTCTAATTAGGCCATTTTCTAGAAAATCTCCCTTTCTTAAAGTCAACAGTACCATAAACATAATCCAATGATGGGAGTGAAATCCATCCCATCGGTGACCAGGGATTAAGCAGGTTCTGTGCACCCAGGGGGCAGAAATGGTGGGGCCTACTTTAGAATTCGGTTTACTTCAGATTGCCTTTTAGTTTTTTTTCTATTGATAATAATCTGAATGATAGAAAAATATCTACCATAAAAAAATGAAGTCTATTTCAGATATAATTAATTAAAACAACTTCTAAATTATTATCTGTTTGAATGTATGGTTGTGTGCTTGCCTGTGTGTGTGTGTGTGTGTGTGTGTGTGTGTGTGTGTGTGTGTGCGCGCGCGCACGCCTGAGTGTGTGGTTCATGATTTTTATTCTGTTTGTGCTAAGGCTAAAAGGCCATAATACAATTAAGATCTAGAGAAGATGAACTTAAACAGGAAAGACTCCTAGGTATCTTTTGTCACCACTTACCAGAGATAATGAATGGTTTACCCTAATACATGTAGAAATTAATTTTATAATTAGAACAGCCATATGTTCACTTTCAGAATCTTATGATACCATTATTTAATGTTTATTCAATGCTATAAAATCTAAGAAGATTCTTTCATGAAATACCTACTTTTAAAAGGTAAATCTATAACTTCAAATCGTAATATCCAATCTTTTAATATATTCAGGTTGATATAAAATGGAATGCCTCGTTTGCATGATTAAGTGTAGCATGGCTGATGAGTCAACATTGATATTCATTCTCTACAAATAATTCAAGGGACGTTAGAGAGTAGATGGGAATTTAATTATCAAACCCTTGCTCTCGTTCATAATATGAAAAAACAAGATCAATGTAAAATAACACCCCGCTTTATGTAATGTGGAGTGTGTATATAAGAAAAGACTAATAATATTCTCTACCTGTGGGGCTTTACTGAAACTTCCTATAGTGTCAGTGAGTTTTTTCTGACATTGTTTCTTAAAATGTGCATGTGTGCATGTGTGGGAGTGTGTAAAATAAGACAATATATAGACTGTTGAATTGAAAATGATTTTAAATATCATGTAGCGCCACCTCATAATTTTGTCTAGTCTAACCATGTAATTGTACAAGTCATTCAATACCGTCTACTCCAACCCCCAAATTTCACAAATGAGAAACCAGAAATAGTCCTACAAAATGAAATAATGTACAAAACACAGTGCCTCCTCCTAGACTATAATCCATGCTTCCATTTTCTATATTTTTTATTCTGTTCACTTTTCAAACATATTAAATGTATATGAGCATTTCCTTACATCCAGACTCTAACATACATCTGTATCACTGTGCATATTCATGAGATTTCACATAGGCTGGCTTAGGAAATCCCGTGAAATAGTATACTATGCTTGAAATAGTATACTATGCTCCTGTATCATTCATTCTTCATTAGTACTTTTCTTCTGTCTTTGGTGCTGGGAACACAGACTTTTCCCGTGTGTCACACACACCCAAAAAGGACAGATTACAGTAAATTAGCAATAGATTCAGTTACTACTTTCTCATTTTTATTTGAATCCTTTACTTAGGAAACAATTTTGTGGGCAAAAGAATACAAATAAATGACATTCAAAAATATTTCAAGAAATAGACACGGAGTGGGATAAATTTGGTCTTGTTTGTTACCATATGTCTTTTAATAATTCTGTAAAGCATTGTTCTTTATCCTTCATAAGCATTTTACTTAGTATGGGGAAGGAATGTGAATATTTTTATGTTTGTTTTTGGTCAGGGCTTTCTGAGCAAAAACTACTAAAAACATGAATTAAATGCCAAACTTTGGAAGTTAAAGGGCCATTGAATAAACAGAGAATTCCAGAGTTCTAGATTTATTCCTGCAGAATTATGTGTCTATATTTCAAGGGATTTTAAACCAGGGACTTTTCCTTTCTCTTCCTGAAGAGATTATTTTATATATATACATATATATGTATATATATATATATTTTTTTTTAGAAAGATGAGGAAGGGAGGGTGTCAGGTGTGTACCACTTACTCTATAAGACCCCAGACTCACAATTTCAAGATTTCTCTGTTATGGCACAGACCCTGCCCGCAGAGCCCCTTGGCTCCTCTCACCTCGCCCTGAAGGAGACAAGTGTGCTTAGGAAAACTGAGAAGTTATTGCTTTTAAGTCTGCCTCTGATTCAGAAACCTATGTGTGTTTTCCGGACCAAGTAAATAAATATAACATTAAAACTATGTCAAGCACTTGGTATATTAATCAAATTTTATTATGCCTGTTTGATTAATTAGCACTGTAGACTAATATCTAATAGGAGAGAAAAGTGAACAAAGAAATGTTTAATAAAATATTTTGATCCATTTCATGAAGGAAATAAGCAAGGACTGGTAGTGAAAAACAGGAGGTGAGAAATATACAATTATTTTTCTGCCCTCTTATATAATATTAAACATAACTACATTATAACAAGTATAATATTGTAAATTAGTTTTTCTTGGCTTCCCTTATCTATTGGCTTGTGAGATTTTTGAGAGTAATGAATAACCTCGTTCTTCTGTCTATCCCTAGTCAGTGTTATTTGGAGATTAAAAAATATTTCTGGGATTAATAAGTTAATGAATAACTTCACTATTTCAATTTAAAATTACTAATCTCAAGGAAATTTACATTTGCAATTTTCTTCCCAACTCATCTAAGTACATCATCTTGAGAGCTGTTGAAAATTTGGAGAGCAAAAAATCTCCTGATTTTACAAAGAATTTTTGACCAACAACAATTTAAGGCCATTTATTTCAATTAGACTGGATACACATTTAATTTCCAAGTCTCCAAGCTGAAATACTAGGAAGAGAATCCCAATATTCTTTTTTTATTAAAGATTTTATTTATTTATTTGACACAGAGAGAGAGAGATCACAAATAGGCAGAGAGGCAGGCACAGAGGAGAGAGGAGGAAGCAGGCTCCCTGCTGAGCAGAGAGCCTGATGTGGGGCTCGATCCCAGGACCCTGAGATCGTGACCTGAGCTGAAGGCAGAGGCTTTAACCCACTGAGCCACCCAGGTGCCCAAGAATCCCAATATTCAAATTAAAGGAAAAGATACCTTCAATGGAAAATGAACCCCAGGGCCCCTGGGTGGCTCAGTGGGTTAAAGCCTCTGCCTTCAGCTCAGGTCATGATCTCAGGGTCCTGGGATCGAGCCCCACATGGGGCTCTCTGCTCAGCAGGGAGCCTGCTTCCTCTTCTCTCTCTGCCTGCCTCTCTGCCTACTTGTGATCTCTCTCTCTGTCAAATAAATAAATAAATAAAATCTTTAAAAAAATGAACCCCATCTGTTTTAGAGGCCCCAATGACACAGATACAATTAAAATATAATTCATACCTGCAAGGACAATTTTTTTATATGAAATAAATATGGACCATATGAAAGGAGTAAACTTTTGTGTGAACCTGAAAGAACTTTATACCCGTTCTTTTTCTTTTTTTTCCATATTCATTTTCATCTCCATGAACACACCAAAATCTACTTTGGGTGGAGTTATTTTCCTTCAGTTTCATTTTCCACTTCACAACCTTGATGCTTTTGTAAGGAAAGCACTCCAAAGGCTGGGGTTTACGGTCTAGTGGTCTAGTCTCTTGCCAATGAGTCCCACTTGGTTTGCTCATGTGTACACTACCTCTTAAGTCAGGGCTTCTCATGTGCTGTAAGAGCTGTTTTCTTACTCAAGTGTAACTCTGGTTTTCTAGGTGTATCATTTGAAGACATGTCTCTAGGTTTCTGCTTTTATTTATGAAACATAAAGTCATGTCTGTGCCTATGCTGTATTACTGACACTGAAGTTATTTGTACCCAGTGAACTGAAGAGAGTTATTTGAGCTCCCTATGATGAATCATTATATCACTCTTGGTATCACATAATTAGAGATTTGAATTTCTTCTGTTTGTTTGTATTAACCTTTCTTCATATCAAAAAAAGGTCTTGGTAAAATTATAGATGAAGTCAGGAAAATTGTGGAAATATTGAAATTTTAGCTTCAAAATAAGGATATTTTCATGTTTCACAGCATCTTAAAGATCAAAGCAGAATAAATTGGGTGATATAAATGCTAACTGTTAAAATGGGAGTGGATAAAACAAACATTAATCACTCAAATGATATTTTCCTTTGTATGTTGTAAGTACTCTTGACAGATGGACAGCTGAAGTATGTATTTGTATATGTTTTCCCCTCCCAAACAAAATAAGATGGCTTTTTAAGAGTCACATAAGAATTATATATTAGTATATTAGTATAATTACATATTAGTAATGGAAACAATGCATTAAAATATTTTATTAAAGGGCACCTGGGTGGCTCAGTCAGTTAAGCGTCTGCCTTTGGCTCAGGTCATGATCCCAGGGTCCTGGGATCCAATCTCACAATGGGCTCCCTCCTCAGCGGGGAGCCTGCTTCTCCCTCTCCCACTCCCCTTGCTTGTGTTCCCTTTCTCACTGTGTCTCTCTCTGTCAAATAAATAAATAAAATCTTCAAAAAATAAATAAAATATTTTATTAAGTACTAAAGGAAGAGCAATTAAAAGTGAAAACTTTATTATTCAACTGCCTATATTTGTATTCTAATCCAATCATCTATTAACTGTGTTACTTTGGACAAATTATTTAACTTCTCTGCTTCATAGAGATATAATAATACACCTTCATAAGGCTGATGGAAGAGTGAAGTAATTGAGTTATTCTGTAGTTTTTACTCAAGTTGGATGTAAATTTAATTAAAGAAACACCATTGATTTTACACCATTAGAAAGGAAATAAATGCTTTCCATTTCAATTTTAAGACTCACCTTACAATAGTAAGATCCATTCCAATGAGGGAAAAATAGTGCTTCTCCTAGAAAAAAGTCTTTCACAAATATTTCACAAATAATTTCATGAAAATTACTGGTATGGAAAAGTGCAAAAGGGAGAGGAGAGGGCACCCAACACAAGCTAAATATCATTAAATAATAACATTAGAATTCTTAATGAAGTTTACCTGATCCTAAAATCATAAAAAAAATAGAAAATAGAATTATCCTATTAATTAAACTTTGTGTTTACTTTTATGGGAGTCTTGTGTGCTATTTTAGGATGAGAAATTTTGGTGAAATTCAGAAAACCTAAAATTGACACAAATCATAGTTGAACTAATGGATGTGACACTTTTGAGGAAAGAGCTACAGAATCAATAGTAGAAGGTAAATTAAGGTCAATCTCATTCATAGAGTGAGCTACATTTTGACTGCCAATCTACAATGCTTTTTCTAAAGAAAAAGCACCAACCACTATTTTCTCTCAAAATTATAATATTTCTGTACTTTTTAAAATCTTACTGTAAACATTCCTCCGTGAACTACAGTTTATTTCCTGTCCATTAAGATGAGATGAAAATTATCTCCATCTAATAATCACTAACCTTTTAAAAAAAGATTTTATTTATTTATTTATTTATTTATTTATTTATTTATTTATTTATTTATTTATAGCGCATGATCGGGGGAGGACTAAAGGGAGAGAGAGATTCTCAAGCAGACTCCATGCTGAGTGTGGAGCAGGGCTTGATCTCAAGACCCTGAGATTGTGACCTGAGCCAAAAATCACGAGTCAGACGCTTAACCAAATGAGCCCCCCAGGCACCCTAACCATCAGTAACCTTTTAATGTCAAAAAAATCTCAACCTTCCAATCCTTCATTCATACTGCTCAGTGCGCTGGAGTGCTTGTTTTTTGCTTTTTGGTGTTTGTTTGTTTTTTTAAGATTTTTATTTATTTATTTGAGAGATAGAGAGGGAGCACAGAGGGAAAGGGAGAAGCAGACTCCAAGCTGAGCAGGGAGCCTGATGTGGGGCTCAGTCCCAGGACCCTGAGATCATGACACAAGCCCAAGGCAGACATTTACCTGACTGATCCACCCAGGTGCCCCTGTGCTGCAGTATCTGTGCAGGACTGAAGAAGAATGTGCTTACACAGTCTGCTGGAGGACCACTAACACACCTACCCAAACAAAATGACAGATACTGCTTCAAATACCAACAAAGGCAATGAGCTGATGAAACTATCCTAGGACATACAGTGGGTAGGGAGAGTGGGCAGCAGGCTACAGAATGTCTGAGAAACATCTCTCTGTGGAGGTGACCACGTCAGTGACAATGGGGTTGTTGAAACGGTGAATGCAAAGACTGATGGAAAGAAACTCCCTGGAAAGGGAGCAGCAAGTAAGAGTGGGTGTAGGTTCGAGTCAGCTTTGTTCAAAGGGATAAAAGAAAGGCACAGTGTTTGCCATGCAGAGAGAAAGGAGGAGAAAAATGAAACAAGGTAAAGTCATACAGGTTTTTTGCATCTTTTCATTGGTTTGTTTTGTCTGCCCAGAATCCCAATCCTGCCATCTCCTACAAAAACAAGGAGGATACCCACATTCCCTCTACCCTGCCAGTTAATGGGTCACACTATCTAAGTCCACATTATCTAGTAAAATATCCCTAGAGAAGGATTGGGATACGGGCAAGAAATGAGTAAATGCAAGGACAGTTGAAATTAATCTCAGAGCAGAATCCTCCAGTGGTAGGAACCCCGGCATTCAGGGGCAGAAAAAATGGAGTCTAGTGGAAGCTGCCAACCGGGGTCCTGGGACTAGACTGAGTATGTTGGGTGACCTTCACAGTGGTTCCTGCTCACCAGAGTCTTTTGGTTACATCTACTTTCTGACCCTGATTACCTAGTTTCTGTAATTTACCCAGAACTTGTCCAAGTTCTTTCCTTCCTTCCTCTCTTCTTCCCTCCCTCCCTTCCTTCCTCCCTTCCTTCCGTCCTTCCTTCCTTCCTTCCTTCCTTCCTTCCTTCCTTCCTTCCTTCCGTCCTTCCTTCCTTCCTTCCTTCCTTCTCCTCTCTCTCTCACTCTTTTTTTAATTAAATAAGAGTCAGTTTCTATGACTTGCAATCTAGAGCACTGACTGATAAATCATCATAGAATGCTGTTCACTATGGCTGACGTATTAACATTCATTCCTTTCCTGGCACCTAGAATAATTATCTCTACAATAGTTTATAGTTCCCCAAATACTAAAATCAGTTTCACACCTACATGTCTTTGCACGCGATCTTCTCTGCATCTACCTGCAAACATTGCTCTTCCCACAATCCCTTCTCACCTCTACCAAAGTCAATTCTACTCTCTATGCCATTTCCATATTTTATTACTAAGACACTATAAGCTGTGCTACGTTTAATAACCATCTCCAAGATCTCAGTGACTTGCCTACTTCTACAAAGTTTACCATGAGTCCTAGCTATGACCAAGGGCACTGGTCTACCTTGTGGTACCAAGCTAATCTAGGCAACCTTGAGCTTGTAGTCTCACAAGAGGCTTCCGTGTTTGTCACTGTAAAGTCATGGAGAAACTGAACGTCACACGGAGATTTTCACAGTTTTAACTTTGGAGTGGTCCGTTTCTAGTTGGTCTACATTTAATCAGCCTACTTGATAGTCATATGGCCTTGGCTACCTGCATTGAGTGGGGAAGGATAGTTTTCAGAATGCTTGGGGATAAATAATATGAGAAGATTGTGAATACACAAAACTGTGTCTGGCTAATTTACCCTTGTTTTCCATATCTTCTATACATCACATTATATTATAATTTATTCATTTACAAGTTGGTTTGTATCTTCACTACACATGGGTTCTTAAGATTAGGAATCACTTCTTATTTCTCTCTGAAGCCTGAATACTAACTATGATGCTTGGCTCTCAATAAACCCTCTATAAAATGTATGTTAAATTTATAGGATTTATTGAATGAAAGGATGAAAAATGAACGTTATTTTTCCCCTAGTAATTTTCTCTGTATTATAATTCCATGATACAGTATCAGCCATCCTTCACTGAATATTACAGTATCAAAGTGCTCTGTAGGGACTTCTGTTTCCACCAATGTTGTGGATTAAACACTCTGGGGGGCCTTCCTGATACTAAATCCTGCATAAAAGCTAAATTATACTTTATTTCTGGACTTGCAGGATGTAAGAGAAAACACTAAAAATAAAAAGACAGCTGGAGCACATGTGCCAGACACAGAGAGAGACAGAGAGAAAATGAGACAGAAGAAAAGCACAGGTTTGTACCTGAGTGGGGGCCTGTGAAACACATAAAGGACAGGTTTGGTGGTCAGGAACACTTATCAGTACTGCTTTTGGGACACCGGGCCTTTCCCCAGATTACTAAGGGGGATCTGGAACCTGGGACTGTACAAAACTGAAGATCTGGGGGCACTTGGGAGGCTCAGTCAGTTGGGTGTCCAACTCTTGGTTTTGGATCAGGTCATGATCTCAGAGTCGTGGTATCAAGCCATCCACACTTAGCAGGGGGTCTGCTTGAAGAATTCTTTCCCTCTGCCCCTGTGTTCTCCCTCCCCAGCATGCTGTCTGTCTCTGAAATAAACAAATCTTAAAAAAAAAACAAAGCGAAACTAAAGACTTGGCAGGGGATAATTCTGGGTTCAAGTCTAAAGTGCTTTAGGCTCTGGGCATATTGAATTCAATGACTCTCATCAGGAAAGCATCTTTTGAACAGTTTACAGAGTTTCCAAATAATGCCATCAACCAAATATTAGTCATAATCAAATAACACCAAAGGAACAATGAATAAGCAACCTTCATTGAGAATTAGAACAGACAACCAAAAGTAGATTTAGGTTACCAACAACTTGATGGTTATAGTATGTGAGCTATGTTCACACAGATGATGACCTTGTTATCCTCACTTAGATGCTCAGTGAATTTTTTAAATTATGGGTGGTTTTTAATAAATGCATGAAACTTTGTCACATGTAGAAAATCTCACACTTTTTCCTCATATTTTATTTTTTCAAATAATTTATATAAAAATACAATGCATAAACTATTAAATGTCGCTCTTTATACTGATATTTCTCAAACTGAGTAAAGAATTATTAATCTTTTGGTATACTGTTTTTAAAATATAGTAGATAAAGTGACATAATATGATAAATATAATTGTTGATACTAAAATTTAATTTAAATGTTTCTATGTGACTATATTCATGGTATCACTTCATTAAACTCTGTTAATTCCCAATTGTAAACCATCTTTATTCTAATTTAACAGGTATTTGGTAGTATTGTCTTATTATTATGGAAGTGATAGGAAAATATTTAAATTACAAAATGTTGAGTTATTACGCCCCCTAAATCCTTCTCAGCAAATTTAATTTCTATATCATGCTGTGCAGAAAGGAGTTAACATTAGCAGCACTGAGACTGCTATCCTTAGAAAGAATTGCTTGTATGGATAACTCTTGGTTGGCTCTAGAAATATAGTTTCAAATGTTCTTCCACCATCGTGGGGCGCCTGGGTGGCTCTTGATTTCAGCTCAGGTCATAATCTCAGGGTCTCTGTGATGGATGGGTGTGGAGCATGCTTAAGATTCCCTCTCTCTGTGGGGCACCCAGGTGGCTCAGTGGGTTAAGCATCTGCCTTCGGCTCAGGTTATGATGGGCAGGGATCCTGGGATCCCTGGGTCCTGGAATCAAGCCCCACATCAGGCTTCCTGCTCAGCAATGAATATGCTTCTCTCGCTCTCTCTCCCTCTCTCTCTCCCCGCCCCTCCCCACTGCTCATTCTCTCTCTCTCTCAAATTAAAATCTTAAAAAAAAAAAAAAGATTCTCTCTCTGCCCCTCCCTCCCCCTCTGCTCTTGGTCTCTTAAAAAAAAAAGTATTTCTACCACTGTGACTTAATGAGAGTGTCACAATATGCCTCACCAGTTTGTGCATGCAAAATGGTTCATACCAAATATCCATTTTCTTTCTGGAAGTCTGAAATTTTGATATGCATTAGCCAGAGATTGCCCATACAACCAGCCCAGAATATAAATCCCTAGACAATGAGTCTATCAAGGGCTTCCCCAGGAGACGTCACCCATGTGTTGTCACAGTTCATTGCTGAAGGAATTAAGCATGTCTGTGCAATCGTAAGGACAGGACTGTTGAAGCTTGAGCTTGGTTTTTCCTGGACTTTGCCCCATGTGCTTTTTCCTTTTGTTGGCTTTGATTAGTTTTATGCAATAAATCATCACCTTGGGTAGAATTATACACATTCTCTCGGTCCCCCTAGCTAATCCACAAAACTGGGAGTGGTCTTGAGGATACAGTGTTTGGTTATCTTATGATTACCTGAATGTATGTTTAAGTAAAATTTGATAGAGATTTAATCATATTACAGTGAAAGGGAAAATAAGAATCATAATTATGAAGATGTAATTTATTCTCTTTCCACCAAGACAACCACCGTTTATGCAGTCATTACGTGAATTATATTATTCACATTAAGCAGTATCTTAAAATGTTCATGTTTAAGGCCACACTCATTAAAATGATTTCTGCAGAAAGAGAATTATATGCTATGCCACCATGAGAGTTCTTTTTTATTTTTCATTGTTTATTGTCGTGAATAGATTTTTATGGAAATAATACCTTATTTCTTATCCTCTGTTTTTGTCAATACGCGAGTTTTAAATTAAACAGAATGACAACACTTGCAACATACACTGCTGCACTTTAATCTGTATTTCTTTGTAGAAGCATTTTAAGATAATTTTGTTTTATGTTTACTTACTTAACAAGAGTCCAAAACTTACAAGGTACAGAATGACAAACTGATTTTAAAGAGATTTCAAGGGCGCCTGGTTGGCTCAGTGGATTAAAGCCTCTGCTTTCAGCTCAGGTCATGATCTCAGGGTCCTGGGATCGAGGCCCGCATCAGGCTCCCTGCTCAGCGGGGAGCCTGCTCCCCCCCCCACCTGCCTCTCTGCCTCCTTGTGATCTCTCTCCCTCTGTGAAATAAATAAATAAAATCTTAAATAAAATAAAATAAAGAGATTTCAAATTCTGTTTAAAAAACAAAACAGGAAAAAAATTTATGGGATAAATTTTAAACTTTATTTCCAAAGACAGTTTGAAGAACATTTGCACAAATAAGTATATTTGATGACATGAACTGGATTGTTTTCAATATAATGTTTTTTCACATATTTACTACAAATCACTTTAAACACTATGTTGTGTTTACTAAGGAAAAAAAAAAAAAACCTCAAATTTTAACTTCTTGCTTAAGCTTGTCTAAAGCTCAAAATCTGTGAAGTCTTTATTATTGTGTTTTTTTGGTAGACTTTAAATAACTCAAATTTTTCTCTACATATATTAATCATAAATTTAACCATACACATAATTTGCCATTTTTCTATATTTTGAGAACTTCCATTTTAGTAAAAAAGTACATACTATAGTATTCCTATTTCCAGTTTAGAAAAAAAGTATGATTTATTTTAGAATAAGACATCTTATTAGGCTATACCACTTCATTATAATATTCCATAATATCTCATTTTGACATTAAGCCTGTGAGTTATATTTTCTCTATTTCCTGAGAAAATTAATTTCACAAATAAGTCTTAACAGGATTTTTGAAATTTTTGCTATGATACATTGTTAGGTTATAAAGATATAGATGTCTATAGTATAAAATATAGTTTCCCTTTAGAGCAGAAATTCCCAGGGTTGCTGAATAAATTATTTCAAAGGGGATAAAAAATGATTTTAATAATCAGTGGTTCAGTATTTCTTGGAATAAAGCCACCTTACTCAGTACATCCTAACACAGGTAGCAAAACAAAATCATTAATGGTCACGTAGAAATGAAAGGTAGGGGTGCCTGGGTGGCTCAGTGGATTAAAGCCTCTGCCTTTGGCTCAGGTCATGATCTCAGGGTCCTGGGATCCAGCCCTGCATTGGGCTCTCTGCTCAGCAGGGAGCCTGCTTTCTCCTCTCTCTGCCTGCCTCTCTGCCTACTTGTGATCTCTCTCTCTGTCAAATAAATAAATAAAATCTTTAAAAAAAAGGTAAAAATTACCAGATAATAATTTTTGTTCTGATGTATCCTTTCAGGATTTTCTATTTACCCTTGGCCTTTTGCAATTTCATTATGATAATATCAGATTTGGAATTTTTTTCACTCATCTTTCTTCAAAGAGTAAGGAATTTGCAATATCCATGTCTTTCTTTTCTTAATTTTTTTGAGCTCTGATAATTATTTCTATCTTCCCTCCATGACTCTATCATTTCTGCAATGCCTATTTATTTATTTATTTATTTATTTATTTTTTTTAAGATTTTATTTATTTATTTGACACAGAGANCTGCAATGCCTATTTAAAATGTTCTGCGTATATTCTCTTTATTTTACCATCCGTTCTCCCTTTGTATTTATTTCTGGGAGAAATATTTGGTTTCATTTTTCTGTTTCCTAAATTTCCTTTTCTCTGCATTAAATCTAATAATCAACTTTTTTTCTGTCCAATAGAACATTCTTTTTATTTTTATTTATTTTTATTTTTTCTATTACCTTTAGCTTCTACTTCTTTCATTCCACCCTCTGAGCATGACTAATTAATGAGACTTTGTTTTAATGTTTTCTTTTTTTTCTACATAACTTTGTGATGATATTGCTCTTTCCTTTAGTGTTGTGAGTTATTTTGTTTCATGGTGCCAAGGGTCCTCAATTTCCTATTGATATCTTATTTTTTGGTAAAGATTACTGTTCATTTGTCCAGAGATACTATGTATGCTGCTCCCAGACACTGCTTCTGTCTGAGAACAAACACTTTGCCACTGACTGTCCAGAACACAGAGAGAGGCCAAGCTGCCCAGTCTATTCCGAATGTGTTCCTGAGTCTGTAATTCCAACAGGGATCCTCACCCGCCAGCTGATGGGGCAGCCATACTCACCTCCATCTTGGCATTCCTTGTATTTTTAGACCTGTGGTTGGTTTCTTTTTTGCTTGTTCTCTGTTGTTATGATCCCATTTCTTTTCTGTCTGTGAGGAATGCCTCCAACATTCTGGTGTTTTGATTCCAGAAAACACTCTTTGATGTTTTTTGGACAGTTATTGTGAATTTTTTAAAATGGATATTCTCTTATTCCATGCATTTCTTATGGTTCAATTTTCACTACCTTCTTTTACTCAATTTGCCAACACCTTCTCAAATATTTCAAGGATCTACTTACTTGTCCTTCCTTCAGTAGGTTTTGTTTATTTCAGCGTGGAAAGGTACTTCTGGAATACTCTCACAAATCCACTGAACTTTCTCCTTTTCATGCTCATCAACTTGGTATTAATTCAATGCTTCTCCCTTGGATGGTGAGTGACAAGAGAGGGTCAAATTTTGTCTTTATTGTTCTGTTATAATCACAAGGATTAATAGAGCACTTAGCACATAGCAATTATAGTTTTTCAATTAAGAATATATTCTTCTTGGGCGCCTGGGTGGCTCAGTGGGTTAAAGCTGCTGCCTTCGGCTCAGGTCATGATCCCAGGGTCCTGGGATCGAGGCCCACATCGGGCTCTCTGCTCAGCAGGGAGCCTGCTTCCTCCTCTCTCCTCTCTCTCTGCCTGCCTCTCTGCCTACTTGTGATCTCTCTCTCTGTGTCAAATGAATAAATAAAATCTTTTAAAAAAAAGAATATATTCTTCTTGAAACCATTTTTTTGTTGATACTGTTAAATGTGGGTGCTGACTACAACAAAGGGTGGGGTGTTCAGCAGCGCCATGTGAGAACAGGGAAATAGGTACAGTGGGTCACAGGGACCATAATGTTAAGAGGCATCTCGTCAAAGGGAACATAGGAAAAGATGTGTGTAGTTCTTGTCACATACATTTAATATTGATAAGGGTAGTTTAAGAAGTTAAATGGAAGAATTATTCAGTAAATAACTTTGAAGGCACCTGGATGGTTCAGTTGGGTAAGTGTCTGCCTTTGGCTCAGGTTGTGATCCCAGAGCCCTGGGACTGAACCCTTGTTGGCTCCCTGCTCAGCGGGGAGTCTGCGTCTCCTTCTCCCTCTGCTCCTCCGCCAGCTTGTGGGCCTGTGCTTGCTCTCTCTCTCTTCCTCTCGAATAAATACAAATAAAAGCTTTTTTAAAAAGTTGAGATTATTGATTAGTAATTTACAAAAAAATCTATTAATGCTTTAACATGCTATATTTCAAAATAAATTTCAGATTAAAATATTAATGTAAAAACTAAAAATGGGAGACAAACCAAAGTAATATTTATCCAACATCAGTAAAAGGATGATATTCTACAATTCAAAGCTATAAATCACAAGGGGAAGGGTAATTGGATTTAACCAAATGAAAATTTAAAACACTCATATAAGAAAAAGATAAGTAACAAAAAAGGGGGAAAAATTGGCAGTGGGTTTTGGTTTAATTAAGAGGTTAAAATAATTAATTAATATTATAGTGTTATTTTAATTTTTCAACAGCAAGAAACTGAATTTAAAAATCCAAGAATATTTCTTATTTTTCATTCTGTTCCTTTAAAAAAAAACCTTTGAGTACCTCAGTTACATACTAAAGTGAAAACATTTAATCAGGATTCCATATAAATCATGGATTTCGAAATAACTTTTTAAAAGGAATGATGAATGAATTACTAAAATTTGGAAAAGAACTGGAATCAGAATGTACTTTGAGAAAAAAAATTACACTTGACATTTACAGTGAAGTATGGTTCAAATGAAGTGACGTTACATGATTTCAGGAGATGGAGCATTCTAAAATTTCTACCCTAAAAGGATGACATCTTCTTGCAAGATAAAAATGATTTCTCATTTCTTTGTAAATGTTATAAAAACCAGTTCAAATTCTGGCTTTCAGAGAACCAGAAGGGAATGAGGTTTTTAATGGGCCTGGGTTGAGGATCAAAAAAGAGACAGGATAATCAGTACCTGTTCTCATACAGAAACAGTTTTGTCCATAACGATAGAGTTGTGATGTCAACACTCAATTCCAAAGGTGAATGTACTTTATTTTATGAATGAACATTTTTAAGTGAGATACTGTACAGTAGCTACGTACAATAATTTTTCCCTTAAAAAATGAGCTTTCAATTGACTTAGCTGTGTGTAATCACAGCCTGAGCATTAATGCCAGAAAGAGCTCACGAAACCTAATTTTTGACAGAGTCAGGAACAAGTTTTGTGCTACCAAAAGTTGTGCAAAGGACATTGGTAGGGGGTGTAGGAGGGAGGGATAATGTTGTGTGATTTCTCAGGAACCCTTCTGAATGGTCCAATGATTATATAAACCTTTCTGGTGCATGGTCCCTTGAAATATACTTTCTTCTGAAAAAAAAAGAACCCACTATAGGAATGCACATTTTCTTTGCTTTCACTGCCTTATTATTTTCTGACAGATCTTGATACAAAGCATTAGAAGGTTTTGTTTTGTACCGATGATTGTATGTGGCTATTTCCATATTTTAATCATCAACTTATTTAAAAACTAAACATTCCACAATATCCGTGGCCTTCGTATTGACAATGTTATATCTCTATCAAGCCTGACTGTGCTCAAGTAAGTCCTGAGATCAATTAGTTACAAAAACTATGTTAGTTGTTGCAATATGCTAGTATTTTCCCAGACAAATTATTCTGATGAAGAAAATAGTGCAGAAACAAAGAAAGAAATTAATGACTGTGAAGCTGTTTGCAGTGCACCAGTCCTAGGCAAACAAATGAATTAAATAAAGATCTTTTCTTTTCTTTTCTCTTTTCTTTTCTTTCCTTTCCTTTCCTTTTCTTTCTCTCTTTCTTTCTTTCTTTCTCTTTCTTTCTTTCTTTCTTTCTTTCTTTCTTTCTTTCTTTCTTTCTTTCTTTCTTTCTTTCTTTCTTTCTTATAGCAAAAGAGAGAAAGAGAGGGAACACAAGCACAGGGCAGCTGGAGAGGGAGAAGCAGACTCCCCGATGAGCAGGGAGCCCTATATGGGGCTCGATCCCAGAACCCTGTGATCATGACCTGAGCCAAGACAGACGCTCAATGGCTGAACCACCCAGATGCCCCTAAATAAATATTAAGAAAGCCATTTAAACTGATCTTTCTTGGTGTCCCTTTTTTGGTCTTTTCCAGGCAGCTCCTTGGAGCTAGCTACTGGCATTATCTTCTTGCTACTCTGGTGCTTAATGACACTCTGGTTGCACCCCATTAGGGTCTGTCTCTGCACTTGGCCTATCCTCACACCCACAATAACTACAGAGTTTTCTCATTCCTTCAAGACCTTGCTAGGTGATTGGCTGACTATTGCTGAGAAAACCGTACTGAATTGTCAGTAACACCTTCCAATCTTCCATCTTTCCAGAAAGAATGTCCACAAATTAGGATCATTTCACGTTCTCTGGTCCAAGGCTAAGTTTTTACTGTTTTTTGTTTGTTTTTTGTTTTTCTGGGATTTTTGTTTTGTTTTGCTTTTTGCTGTTATTGCTGTTTTTTTTTTGTTGTTGTTGTCAACAGGTGAAGGAAGGAGAGGACTAAAGAAGGAAAAATATCAGCATTTAATTCTGCATCATATTGGCTTTCAAAGGGTGGTCATAAATGACTAAGTACTAGGTTACTAGGACTAATCAGTTTTCCAGCACAGTATTTCCAAAATTGCAGCTGAATGTCATTCAACGAGGCATGGCTTTTGTTGTTTGCTGCGGTCCATATCCCAGCCCCCGAGGGCGTGTTCCTGTGCAACAGGACCCAGGCCTTTCTCTCTCACATATAAAACCTGGATTTACTTTCTCTAATTTGAAATTTTACTGATTTGAAATTGAACAAGAAAGAAAAAAAACACGATACATGTCTGGAAATAAAAAGTCTCAGATAAGGATGAGATTTGGGGCTACTATTTTTCGGGCTTGCTGTCCAAATGAAGGAAACTATTTGGAAAACCGACTCTATTCTATTTTTTTTCATTTGCCGTAGAGCGCCGCCGGGTAGGGAGCCTAACACAGTCATTGAAGATAATACTTTAGGTTTATTTGTATTGCCTCAGCCTTGCTTACAACCATTTGCTGACTATGTACGTCCACTATGACATGTACCTAGAGTTAGGGGTAGAAAGACACCCTGGGCTCAAAGTTGAAGGAGAGAGTCACACTCAGGTGCCTGCCGTGTTCCCTCAGTGCCTCCTTCAATGCTGAGCCCTAGGCATCTAGTTCTTAAGAAGGCACTGATAGCAAGTTTACTTCTAGATTATCATAATTTAACAAAAAGTTCTCAGTCACTATATAAAAAACGAGTTGTTTTTTAGAAGAATGGAGACCTGGTGATCTGATCCCTGTTTCTAAACTATACCAGTGATTGTGTCTTTGGGTGCTTCCCCACCACCCACAAAAGACTTTGTAAGACTTAAGTTTCCACCAACTATTTACTCATTTCCCTTCTTAACTTCTACATAGTCCAATCTACCATCTCCTCTGCTAAGATTACTGCTACATTTCAATTTGTACTCACTGTAGAGGAGAGACCTCTTTCCTGGGTGCTTCATGGGACCCTTATGGTTCTCTCCCACAGTAAACTGATGGTCCCATTTGTCATGTTGAACTTTATCGTGGACAGGGAGTCAGCATCCCCTTGGACAGATTGGTACTAGGAACACAGATGAGGGGACATTGTCAGTTTGGAAACCAGGGTAGAAGAAATGAGAACCGACTCCTATTAGGACGCATTTTTCTTATAAATTAGCAAAAACAACTAAAGCAGACTTCGTTAGGTGACAGAAGATTTGAATTCTGCAAGTGGGCATTATCATAGGGAAAGATGAGTATTAATATTTCATGACTTCATATGTACCCACATGCTAGTAAGATCTGAGTTCATATGGATTACATTCGAAAAAATTATCCTGAATAAACTTCATCTTATTGTTTACCTTTTGACATTAAGTGCTAAGTCCTTAGAAAAATGTAGCTACTTAATATATTTTGTGCATTTAATTATTGAGAAGGTTCATTTAAAAACTATGTTGGAAAAGCAAACATTTAAAAAATTTTATAGGTTTTCTTCATTTGCATGAAAACTGGAAAGAAAAATCTATTCTTAACTCTTAAACAAAGACTCATGAGGCACTCATTTTCTTCCAATCCATCGAAAAAATTTAATGACTAAGTAAAACTACCTGTAATAAAATAATTGACTGTATCTAAAATTATCCTGAAAAATTCAGTCAATCATTAATGATTAATATTGGAGTATCCCTGGTATTTTACACACTGGATACTATGAACCATAATTTGAGAAATATTCTACTTAACCTCCTTTACTATGAAAATTCATCATTTTCTCTTCTAGTTAACAGGTTTTTTTTAAGTTTTTACTTTGGAGTAATATATAATTTGATTTTTAAATCACAAGTTACTTTTTCTTATCACTTAAAACTATTTAAAAGATTATATAACATACTTGATATGTACTGAAGAATGTCTAATGATTAATCACTTAAATTAAGAATTAGAAATTAACTGATAATAATTGTGTTTCCTTGTGGTCCTTTCCTTTTCTCATTAGTGGAAGTTTTCAATCCCTTGAAATTTTTATTATACCATTCAAACACTCTTTTTTAATGAACTTAAAAAAAAATCAACCTAGAAGTTGAAGAGCTGAGTCAGAGCTTTGCATACATTCTACTTTGCAACATAGTTCCAAGCTGTTTTCTAAAGATGTGGATCAATTTTTACTTCCATTAATAGCGCCTACTGATTCAAATTGATTGACACCCTCACTAACACTTGGAAATAAGAGATTTCTTAATTTTGCCAATCTGGTAAGTATAAAATTGTGTCTCATTATGGTCTTAATTTCATTTCCCTGATTACCTATAGGGTAGAAAATCTTGTCATAGATTGACTATTTCCTGTTATGCAAGATGACATTTTATGTCTTTTTCCAGTGTCTTTCTGATTTTCTTTTATCTTTCTCTGTTTGATTAGTAGAAGTTACACATGTTACATATTAACACTTTCTTGCCTGTTTGTGCTTAAATATCTTCTTTTTAGTTTCTAGTATCACACAAAGTATAGTCACCACCCCAAAGATCCTCTGTGCTTTACCGATTCATCCGTCTCCTGACCTCTCCTTCCTTAGCCCCTGGCAACCATTGATCCGTTCACTGTCTTCATAGTTTTGCCTTTTCAGAATGTCCCATAGTTAGAATCATATAGTTTTTAGCCTTTTAGAATGGCTTCTTTCACTTAATACCATGCATTTAACATTCCCCCATGTCTTAATGTGGATGATAGCTCATTTCTTTTTAGTGCTCAGTAATATTCCATTGCCTGGATGTACCACAGTTTATGTATCCATTCACCTAGTGAAGGACATCTTGCTTCCAAGATTCAATAATTATGAATAAAGTCCCTATTGATATCTGTGCACAGGTTTTCATGTGGACATGAATTTTTAGCTCCTTCAGGTAAATACCAAGGAGTGCAAGAGAAAGTATGGTTTTTAAGAAATTGCCGAATTGTCTTCCAAAGTGGCTGTACCATTTGCATTCTCCACTACAATGCATGAGAGTTCTTGTTGCTCCATATCTTCACAGCATTTGCTGTTGTCAGTGTTCTGGATGTTGGCCATTCTAATAGGTGTGTGGTGTTATATCATCGTGGTTGTAGTTTGCATTTCCATAATGATGGCATACGATGTGGAGTATCTTTTCATTGCTTATTTGCCATCTGTATATCTTCTTTTGTAAGGGGTCTGTTAAAATCTTTGACCCATTTACTAATTGGGGTGTTTCTTTTCTTATTGTTCAGTTTTAAGAGTCCTTTGTATTTTTCGGATGACAGTTCTTTATCAGATGTGTAGGTTGCAAATATTTTCTCACAGACTATGGCTTGTCTCCTCAGTCTTTTAAAGAGTTTCTTTCACACACAAAATGAAAAAATTTAATTTTAATTATATTTAGCCAATCGGTTATTTACTTTATCGGTCGTGCCTTTGGTGTCTCTTGAAAGTCACTGCTGTACTCAGAGTCATCTATACTTTGTCCTATGTTATCTTCTGGTAGTTTCATGGTTTCAAGTTTTACATTTAGTTTAAGACCCATTCTGAGTTAGTTTGTGTAGACAGTGTATGGTTTGTGTTTAGATTCATCTTTTTGTGTATAGATATCCCGTTGCTTCAGCACCAGTTATTGAAAAGACTACCTTTGCTCCATTATATTGCCTTTCCCTTTAGTGAAACACAGTTGATTATATTTATGTGGATGTATTTCTGGGCTCTCAGTTATGTTCCACTGATATATTTATCTATTTTTTGCAAACATCATGCTTCCTTGATTACTGTCGCCTTCATGAGTCTTGAAGTAAAGTAGTATCAGTCCTCTAACTTCGTTTTTCTCCTTCAATGTTGTGCTGTTTATTCTAGGTCTTTTGCCTCTCCACATAAACGTTAGAAATAGTGTGTTAGTATCCACAGCATAATTTGTTGAGAATTTAATTGGGATTTCACTGAATCTCTAGATCAATTTGGGAAGAACAGGCCTTCATTATATTGAGTCTTCCTATCCATGCACATGGAATATCTCTCCATTGATTTAGTTGTTCTTTGATTTTGTTCATCAGACTTCTGTAATTTACCTCATATAGATCTCATATATATTTTGCTAGATTTATACCTGTTTCATGTTTTAGAGTGCTAATATAAAAGATGTTATGTTCCTAATCTCAAATCCCACTGAATTCATTGCTAGTATATAGTAAAGTGACTGACTTTTGTACATTAATCTTATATCCTGCTATTATTACTTATTAGCTTCAGGAATTTTTTTGTTCATTCTTCTGGATTTGCTATATGGGCAAACCATGCCATCTGTGGGGAAAGGCAGTTCTATTTCTTATTTCCTGATATTTTTACCTTTTCTTTCTTTTTCTTGTCTTATTGCATTAGGTAAAACTTCCCATACAATTTTTTTTTTAGATTTTTATTTATTTATTTCACAGAAGATTTTATTTATTTATTTCACAGAGGGAGAGAGATCACAAGGAGGCAGAGAGGCAGGCAGAGAGAGAGAGAGGGGGAAGCAGGCTCCCCGCTGAGCAGGGAGCCCGATGCGGGCCTCGATCCCAGGACCCTGAGATCGTGACCTGAGCCGAAAGCAGAGGATTTAACCCACTGAGCAACCCAGGCACCCTTTCCCATACAATGTTAAAAAGAAGTGATGAGAAGAAACATCTTTGCCTTAAACCTGATCTTAGTGGAAAAATTTTAATTTTCTTACTATTAAATATAATGTTATGAAATTATATTTTAAATGTGTCTCTTATAAACATAGGTTGATTTTGTTTTCTGTACCAATTTGACAATCTATTTTAAGAGGCAATTTCATTTTGCTTATATATATTGTAATTACTGATATATATGAATTTACCTCAATTATTTATGATCCATTTTTTCCATGTTCACATTTTTCTCCTTCCCTATAATTTTCATTTTAATTAATATCTTAATATCTATTTGAATTAAACTGTCTGTTTACCTTAGTACCAATAAATGAAATTTTCATGCATATTTTAACAAATTATACCATTAATCAATATATTCACCTACCTATTAAAAATAAAAGACACAGAATATTTTAAGTTTATTAACTACCCATTCCAATCTTGCATGCTATTATTGTTCAATATTTAACTTCCTCCAATTTACAACTTCATATTTAGATATGAAAAATATTGTTTCATATGGTCAACATTTGTTTGGAATTACCCACATGTTCATTAATGTATTTGCCCATTTCTCTTTGTTGTTTTTCTTGTACCTTTAAGATCTATGTTTTTCTTTCTTGAAATTCATCCACTGAAAGATTCACTTAATAAATTTCTGTTTGTCTGAATTGTCTTCCTTTTACCACTTTCTTAATTTATATTTTAGCTGCACATATAATTCTAGATTAACACATATTTTCTCTTATCAACATGAAAATACTTTTCCACTATCTCCTTAATTGCAAAATCATTTGGTAATTGTATTTCCTCTGTGAGGTAATCTGTCTTCTATTTCTGTTATCAAGATCTTTCTTAATTTTAGTAGTTTGATGTATTGAGAGGTGAGTTTCTGTTATTTGTGCTAACTGGGATTCATTGCGCTTCATAAATCCAGAGACTCATATATGTCATTAGTTTTTGAATATTCCTGTTGCTATTTTTCAAAATTATTTCTCCCAAGTCTTTAAAAATTTCTTGTGGGTCTCCAATTGAATGGGTAGTTCCTCATCTCATTCTGTACTGCTCATATTTTCTATTTTCATTGCTGTTTGTAAATTATTTAGTATAAAGGACCACTTTAAGAATTTTCTCTGCCCAGGATTTTGCAGGATGACCAGTGAGATTATAGTAGTGTTATGTGATTAAAAGAAACTCTGTGTTTTCAAATGTTTTGAAACATGCTTTCATGTGTCTCCAGCCGACCCTAATCTGAAAAAGAAATCTTGTCCATTTATTCACTTCCTTTTGTAACAAAACTTCAACACTGAAGTAGTTTCCACAATAAAAAAATTAGTTTTTTAGATTAGTTTTCTCTCAGGTTAAAAAAATACCTAAAAATAGTCTCAGATAAACACGATGATTCAATAATTGTCATGAACCTAGTTTCCTTCTATATTTATACTCTGCCAGCTTTAAGATAAGGCATTAATAACTAAAGCTACCAAATTACAAGCGAGTGATATATCCCTATGTTCCCTGTTCCTCGCAGAAAGAGGTGAAAACAAAAAGAATATATTCTCCTAAAGAGATTTAATAGGTTACCCACCCAGTAATTACACTTGTACCTCACTGGATAGAATTTACATTTCTATCATTACTTCTTTCTGGAGGGATGGCTGGAAATGTAGTCTTTAGCTGTGCACATTGCCAACCAAATGAAATCAGGGTTCATGATCAAGATTAATGGGAAACGTATATTAGATAGGCAACAGACATAGTCTGTTACATGAAGCCAAACTCTTTTTTCTTGTTAACAGCAGTCATTGACCTGAAGACTACAAATCAAGAGTACTGCCAGAGCAAACAAAAGACAGTACCCTTCAAGGGTCATACGAGCATCAGCTGTACCTTAGAACTAGGGATAAAGTCCCATGATGTTTTGAAACCTTATTTACTCATAGCCTCAGCTATGTACTTCAAAAGTTGTTTGCAGTATTTTATCAAGTGCTTTGTTGCAAGACATTATGGCAGAACACAGCCGTCTTCCACTTAATGTAAATGATCTAATTCTAAAAACCTAACCTTCTGTGTAAAATATCTAAGGGAATAATTACCTATTCCCCATCATTTTAAATGGGAAAAATTATAATGCGTTATACCTCAACCAAAAACCCCCAACCAATTTCCTAAAGCATTACTAAATGCAATAAAATGCTTACTTATAAATTACAAAATATTGTGTTTGGATGTAAAAATGCTTAAAACTTTGCTTCCTGATCATCGACCAATTAATGTGGTTGTTAAATTCATTTTGTATCCTGTAAAATGTACAGTTTGCATGTCGCACCATAAACATTCTGTTTATGATATGGAAAGGCCGATAACACATAACAATAAATAAATTTGCTAGAAAAACTGCATGCAAAAATTTACAATAAAACAGCAATTTCCTGTAATAAACTATAACTCACCATTTGTGCTGGAGATGTAAGACCTGAAGAAAGCTGAGAATTTAGGAGTGGAGGATGGTTGAACAATCATTCTTTTTCTCTGGTAACAGAAACGGGTGGTCCAGATGAATCAGATGAAGAGGTAGCAAATTCAGGTCAGCTAGCCAACTCAGAAGAGCCAATACAGATTCTCTGTTGTTCTGGTGGTGGGTGAAAAAAAGAAGAAAAAAATCCAAATGGAACTTCGCACTTTAAATTGTAAAATTCAAACTGTTTTCTCTAACACTGTAAGACAAAACAGATCTTTTAATATAGAGGAGGTATTCCTATTCTCTTGCCATAACATTCAAGAAAAAAACGTTTATTATTGCAGTGACATGACTGTTTCTCTATGATACTTCTCCGAGTGCCAACCACACCTATGATTCACATACCCTTGTTGACTGACCATCGGTATGTTTTTCAAAATGTCTTCATGTAATTCTGACATTCTACTCATTGTTTCTGGAAAGCAGTTCAAGATTAGTTCCTTATATAACTTGTTTGAAATGTGTTATTGTGTTTAAGGATATGTGTGTGTGTGTGTGTATGTACAAACACACACACAATTATTAATGAATTTCAGTTTAAAAAGTTGTGTTGGGAGATATGCTTCTATTCTGATATTTGGCTAATGAAAACTAAAATTAACCCCTCCAGAGGCAGTAGCCACACTTCTCCTATGTCCTCCCTCTTACAACTAAAAATCCCGGGAAAAAAACAAAACAGAGGAGAGTAGGAAGACTCTGAAATGTGGACTTGAGGAGGGAAGCACCTTGGAACTTAAAGAAGGAACTATCAACTTCCCTGAGCCCTTCACAATAAGGACCATGGAAGGAGCTGTACTCTGACCTCATCTTTCTGTAAGAAGGAGGTATTAGAGCTCCATTTTTGCAGGGATGCTATTGGGCCCATAACAAAGCTGAACATACACAACCAGTTGGTTCTAACACTACACCTCAGTAGAGGAACTGCCTGGGAGAAAAAAGCTTAAACTGTATTCAGAGTCCTATAATATAAAATGTCCAAGATACAACTGAAAATCACTTGTTCTAACACGTTGCAGGAAAATCACAATGTGAATGAGGAGAGACAATCAAAAGACACCACCGCAGAGATGAATCAGATGTTGGCATTTCTGACAAGACATCGAAGAAGCAATCACAAAATTATTTTACAGGTAATTATGAGTTATGTTGAAACAAATGAACAAATAGACAATTCCAGGAAGGAAGTAGAAATTATAAAAAGAAAGAACCAAGTAGAAATTACAGAGGTGAAAAGTAAAACAACTAAAATAATCTCATTGGACAGGTTTGCTACTAGAGTGAAGATAATAGAGGATATAATCAGTGAACCCAAGGACAGAGCAACAGGATTTACTTCATCTAAAATAAAGAAAAGAAACATTATCTTGTGAGACAATAACAAAAGATCTAACATCAGGGTTCCAGAGGACGGGAGAGAGAACTAAAAAGTGAAAAAATAATGGCCTAAACCTTCCCAGATCTTATGAAAAAAGATAAACCTACAGAGTTAAGATGCTGAGTGTGCCCCCAATAAGAAAATCCTGATGAAACCTAACCAAAACACATCATAATTAAACTTCTGAAAACTGGAAACAAAACAAAATGTAACACTGAAAATGACCAGGGAATAAGAATACATTATTCAAAGGGGGTATCAAGTGAATGCAAGTGATTTGTCATCTAAAACCATGGACAGGGTGCCTGGGTGGCTCAGTGGGTTAAAGCCGCTGCCTTCGGCTCAGGTCATGATCCCAGGGTCCTGGGATCGAGGCCCACATCGGGCTCTCTGCTCAGCAGGGAGCCTGCTTCCTCCTCTCTCCTCTCTCTCTGCCTGCCTCTCTGCCTACTTGTAACCTCTCTCTCTGTGTCAAATGAATAAATAAAATCTTAAAAAAAAATTAAAAAATAAATAAATAAAAAATAAAACCATGGACAAATCTATTGCTGAAAGAAAAGAATTGTCAAGCACATTCAATAAACGGGGAAAAAAGGCATTCTCAAATGAAGGAAAACAAAGAGAATTTGTAATACAAGACTCCCTTTCAAGAGTGGCTAAAGGAAATTCCTCAAACAGAAAAGGAATTATAACAGAAGAAGGCTTGGAACTTCAGAAAACAACAAATACCATCATGAGTGCACTAGAAGCAAAAACGTAATAGACTATCGTTTTTCTCATGAGCTTTTAAATCACGTTCGATTGTTGGGGGAAAAATTATAATTTGATATAGGACTCAATGGAGGTAAAGGAAATACTTAGGACAAGTATATTTTTGAAGTGGGGAAGTGAAAAGGACCTAAAAAGATATAGGGTTTCCATATGTCATTAGGTGTAGTAAAATGTCAATTTGTATACTTTGGTAAGTGGCATTTGTAAATTATAATACCTAGAAATCCACCAAGTTAATTATTCAAGGTGATAGACTGAAAATACTGTGAACAAGTCAAGATTAAACCTGGAACAATGCTCCAGTAACCCATAGGAAGACAAGAAAACAGAAACTGAGGACTGAGAAAGAGGAGAAACAAACAGAAAATAAATAATAAAATGGTGGACTTAAGTCCTTAAGTCCTAACATATGACTAGTTATCTTAAATGTAGATGATCTAAATACTTTAATTAAAGGAAAGATGTTGGCAGTATTTAAAAACCATGCCCACCTTTATGCTGTCTGTAAGAAACTCAGTATAAAATACAACGGCATCAGCAATTTGAAAGTAAGAGGAGGATGGGCAAAGATGAAACAAAGTAAAACAAATCACGGCAGGTGTGGCCTTTTTAATATCCATTAAAGTAGACTTCAGAGAGACGTACCAGAGGTATCTTACATAATGATCAAAGGGTCAATACACTAGAAAGCCAGAACCGTCCTAAATGTGTGTGCTCCAAATATCACAGCCTTAAAATCCATGAAGCAAAAACTGAGAGAGCTGAACTGAGAAAAGAGCAGAAAGGAGAAGCAGACATATTCACAATTATGGTTGAGGATCACGTCATTTCACGTCTGAGCTATTAGAGAGAAAGCAGCAAGAATAAAATGAGGCAACCAATATGATCCACTCCATATACATAGTCCACTAAAAAAATAATAATAATAAAATAAAATACACACATTTTTTAAAGGCCTATGGAACATTTATCAAAATAGACTGCATTCTAGGGGTGCCTGGGTGGATCAGTGGATTAAAGCCTCTGCCTTCGGCTCAGGTCATGATCTCAGGGTCCTGGGATCGAGCCCAGCATCCGGTTCTCTGCTCAGCGGGGAGCCTGCTTCCTCCTGTCTCTCTGCCTGCCTCTCTGCTGATTTGTGATCTCTCTCTCTCTGTCAAATAAATAAATAAAATCTTAAAAAAAAAGATATACTGCCTTCGAGGCCATAACACACATAGTAACAGATTTAAAAGAATTTAAAACTTACAGGATATATTCTCTGACTATAGGGAATCAAACTACAAATCAACAACATAAAGACAAACAAGATTTTCAAACACTCGGGAATGAAATAACACACTTCTAAATAATCCCCGGGTTCAAGAGAAAGCCTCAAAAGAAATTTGTAAAAATACATAGGACTGAATAAAAATGAAAATACATCTTGTTGAAATATGTGTGACACAACATAATACTAGACGTTCTAGACAGCAAAATAAAGCAAGGAAAATAAAGGGAATACAGGATAGAAAGGAAGAAATAAAACTGTCTCTGTTTGCAGGTGACATATGTTCTACACACTTTCCTAGAACCAAAAAGTGAGTTGGCCACCATCAAAAGGTACAAGATGAACACACAACAAGCAATCATAATTCTAGATAATGACCATGTGGAAACTAAAATTTAAAGCACAGTGTGATTTATAATTATTCCACAGAAAATTAAATATTCAGGTAATAATCTAACAAAACATGCACAGAATCTGTATCTGAAATTACAAAAGGCTAATTTTAAATAGTCAAACAAGTACAGAATAAGTGGAAAGATCTACTGTGTTCATGAATCAAAGAGTCAGCATAGGAAAGATATCCAATCTCTCCTAAGGACCTTCAGGCTTAATCCAATTGCTTTCAAAATCCCCACAAGATTTTTGGGTTTTAATTTTTGCTTTTTGTTTTTGTTTTTGTTTTTGCTGTTGTTGTTGTTGATAGAGACAAGTTTATCCTAGTGTTCATGTGGACAGGTACAAAGGAGAATAGTCAAAACCATTTTAAAAAGAGAAAAAAAAAGTGGAAGAGTCAGTCTTTCGATGGGCAGGCTCACTATATAGCTATAGTGACCCAGTCTGTGTGGTAGTGCTGTAGGGATAGATTTACAGATCAATGGACAGAAAAATAGAACTCAGATATAGACCCACACAAACATGCTCAGTTGAATTTTAACAAGGGTACAAAAGCAAGTCAATGAAGGAAACGTGGCCATTCCAAACAATGGTGTTGGAGTACTTGGAAATGCAGAGTTTAAAAAATGAAACTTCACCTCAATCTTGCACTTTATGTGGAAATTAACTAAAAATGAATCACAGACTTAAACGTCGAATGTAAAACTATACACCTTTTTTTATAAAGTAGAAAATATAAAGTAGATTTTTAAAGAAGTATCAAGATCCTATGGTAAGAATGAGCTTGGGATAATTTAGGAACAACCTAGTGTGCCTAGGTCACAATAAACAGGGGGAGGGGCCAAGGGGGCAAAGTGATTGATCCGTTTTAAAACAAAGACAGGAGTCTGATTATACATTTTCCTGGAGACCTGAGAAAGATTTTGATTCCAAGTGAACTGAAAAAGTCACTGATGTATTTTACCAGAAAGTGGCAAAATCTCTGAGTTGATGTCAATGTGGTACATTTAAGGAGAGTAAACATTTGCTATTCAACAGGCTCAGTCATGGTTCTAAGAGTGCAGGGTGACCCAAGCTGAAGACGATGAGTGAAATAGGAAAGTAAATGTCTCAATGGGGACATAGGAAGAATCATGCATAACAAGGGAAGGGACCTGCATGACGTGTTAGTACGACATAATGAGAATTTTACAACCCTAGGATACAGACCTCCCTCTCTCTTCCCCCTGACTACTGCTTGAGATGGAATTTTTCATCATTCCAGAAAGAAGGTTTCATATATTAATAAAGTTTCTTTAAAAAAATAAATATATGGATCTTTCTTTTATATTTGAGTTTGTGGGTAGAGATTCAGGCTCCTAATAACATTTCTAGTCATATTGAGTCTAGCTACTCTATGTAATTAAACATTAAAATATTAACATTAAAAATATTGGATCTTTTTATTGTAAACCCAAGAAAAGAAAGACATCCAACAGGGCCACAGTGAAAGCTAATTTCAGTGAGCTTGCTCCGAAGTCACCAAAGGATATATGATAATCCCTGATAACATAACATTTCATATTAACTGCTATGTGGGGGACCAACGGACAAAACCCAGGGTCCATGAAAGGACCCTGGATCCTTTGGAAGGACCGCAAAAAATCTTAAAATAAACAAAAAAGCACTAGCATTGGAGGAACACATGATCGATTATATAATTGTTGAACTAGGAAACAAAAATATTTGCACAAACACAAAAATAATTTTGTATTTGAAATTTGCTTTTGGTGGTGGACGATAAATGTATTTTCTGGTATTTCTGTGAGATTTCAGACTGAATTGAAATTGTTTAAAGTTTGAAAAGGGCCCATGTAATAAATATTTTAAAGTAATTTTAATAAGAGAAAAAGAAAGAAAGAAAAGGATACATGTGTTCAGTAGAGATATATTTTCAGCCCAGGCCATGAGCATCTACACAGCTCAAGTTTCGGCGAACATAATAAGCTTACAATCAGAAATCACAGAACATGAGGAAATACAATAAATGAGGGCTTTCTGAAAAAAACACAAAACAATATATTCAGACTCTAGAAGATGGTGTAGATTGGATTTTTGGATAGGTGACATTCTGATTTGCATTTGGAGCAGGAAGACACTGCGTATGGGAGCAAATCAGATCCAAAATGCCCTTAGAGAAGCAGCTTCAGGCAGTTGTGCAGGGCGTAACCCTGCGAGCCCCCCAGATGCTACTCTCAGGCAGGCGTGCATTTCCGGTGGGGAAGTGGAGTAAGCAGCTCCAGAGAATGGGAAGATTAAAAAAAAAAGAGCCATAAGAGGAGTAACACGAAGAGGCCATAGCCTACGGAATCAAGGGTAGACATTTTACCAAGAAAGAGTCTCATGCACGTACACACATGTCAGAAGCGTGGGTGCAAAGCGACTGTGCGAGCTAACCATTGTGATGATTCCATGCTGACTCCCAAGACCCCGGCCTTGGTGTGTATTGATTTTGGCTGAAATCGTGGTTTTGGCCCTAATTTTATTCTTGTTTGTTTTGCCATTTTTCCTTTCTTTTGAGTGTTGTGGTAGCACACTATTTTATGATTTGGTTTTGCCTATATGTCTCCGAGATTAACAAAATCAATTCTGGATCAACATATCTTTATAAACTTCAGTGATATTTGAGAATTTTAGAAAGATTTTATTTATTTATTTGAGAGTGAGAGAGGAAGAGAGCACAAGCAGGGGGAGCAGCAGGTTCCCTGCTGAGCAGGGAGCCTGGCGTGGGGCTGATCCCAGGACCCTGGGAAAATGACCTGAGCCAAATCCTTAACGGGCTGAGCCTCCCAGGGACCCTGATATTTGAAAATTTAAAAAGTCATTAAATTTTACCGGGTGCCTGGGTGGCTCAGTCAGTTAAGTGTCTGCCTTCAGCTCAGGTCATGATCTCAGGGTCCTAGGATCGGGCCCCATGCCAGGCTCTCTGCTCAGGAGGGAGTCTGCTTCTCCCTCTCAGTCTCCCTCTGTGTTTTCCCTCTCTTTCTCAAATAAATAAAATCTTTAAAAATAATAAATAAAAGTCAATAAAATTTAGTTGTGTTCCCACTATTAATTAAAAATGTATTAACAGTCACTGCTATTATTATTTTGCTTGACACATACCCAAGATGAAAACAATTTCTAATTTGTAATTGTTTTTAGCTGTTTAAAAAAAAGTTGAGGGCACCTGGGTGGCTCAGTGGGTTAAAGCCTCTGCTTTCGGCTCAGGTCATGATCTCAGGATCCTGGGATCGAGGCCTGCATCGGGCTCTCTGCTCAGCGGGGAGCCTGCTTCCTCCTCTCCCTGTCTCTCTACCTGCCTCTCTGCCTACTTGTAATCTCTCTCTGTGTGTCAAATAAATAAATAAAACCTTTAAAAAAAAAAGTTGAAATTTTAGAGCATGGTTACATCATTGTTCTTTATTATCAGTGTATCATACAACCGTATTTACTCTTTGTTAGGATTTTTAATAACTTGCTACAAATAATTTACAGTACACGGTTACAATCGATTTCTATCTTGTAATAGATCAGTTCCTTAGTATAGTTTAAAAACCATTAAAATATGTTAAGATTTTATATACAAAATACATGTTTTCCTATAATTAAGAAAATGTTAGTCATGTACTGGGAGTCTTGAATATTCTGCTAAGTGTGATGACCTCATTTTAGTGATAAATTGTTGAGATTAGTTCTCTAATTCATTACAGTCAATTCTTTTGAAAAAGGTAATAGATATTTCAGTGAATTAGAGAATTAATCTAACATTCTGCCAAACAAGTTAACCTGATAGTTTGAAGCTTTCCTAAGTATAATGTAATTTTAAACTAAGAGAGATCATATCCCATGAGCAACAAATTGAGATACTCTATGTAACTTAATTTTGAATGGTAATTAGATTAATGAAATAAGATTTTAAAAGCATTTCAAATCCATACATTCCTACAAAGAATTGTTTAATCAACCCCCTAAAGCAGTAGCTAGTTTAATTTTCTACATTTCATAAAATACTTGTCTTTAATAAATACTTATCGGTGACAAAGTGATCAGTCCTTCCTCATCTACTTTTTTAAAGCTGCTTTTTTTGTGTGCACCATCTGGGCAAAAGTGCACAGGTGTATATATCTTATTAGTGGAGTGTATCTTATAAATAATCAGGGGAACTTGCTAAAGTTGATTTAGAGAATGTGAATGAGAGCAGCAGAGTCAAGAATCAGGGTTATATTTATGAAATTCAACATGCCACGATTGGTTCTGTTTCGAACAAAGGCAACACACAGTTTCTGAGTCAAAGACGCAGATGAGATATTTAGTCAGCATATAAAATGCAACACAGACATAAATGCATGTTAGAAATGACTATGGATTGTATGCATGAAGAAATTTCTTCAAAGTGCAGTTACATGGGGTGAGTAAATGTGTGTGTGTCTGACTATGTCTGTGCAGGGGAGGGTGTGTGTATGTTGGGGGTGTTAGAACTGAAACAGAGAATGATTCCAAATTTCTAAGTCTTCTGCAGTTTTCACGTTATACTAATGCCTTTAATAAAACTTCGTTAATTGACATTAGGCTGTGATGTGAGTTCTATACCCATGCGAGCAGCACTAAAGACTAAATTCCACCTTGTATTTGGGAACAAGCTTATGTTAGTGCCTGCACAGTCTGGGCCTCTAAGAATCTTCCCTGAGCTGGACAAAATTCCCTGATCTGTACAAGACATGGACCCTAGAAGATGCCTTGTCTTCCCTTTGCTAGAACCATACTTGGTCCATTGTGTCTGAATCCAACAACCTCTCTTGCTTCCCTATCTCATAACATCCCGCTCTTCTCCTGACTTCTTGCTTGGGATTTGCCAGACAACTCAGATTAGAGCTGATGGTTGGTTCTCTAGAAGTGAGTAAGAATCATCATAGGGAGTCCTGTGTGGGCAGAATTAAAGGGAAAGACTTATGCCGTAGCCTAAAAAGATCTAAATCATGACGAGAAAACATATCTGAAAGCCAAGACGATAATATGTAAAATAATTATAATATTTATTAAGTGCTTACTTTATTCTAGGCAGTGTTCTTTTTTTATATTATTAGCTTGTTTAACCTCATAATAACCTTACTAGGAATCATAGTTAACACTCCTCCCCATTTTCAGATGAGAAACTACTGGTGGGCAAAGCATCTTGCCCAAAAACATACAGTAAAAATGCCCCAGACCTGGGATTTATGCAAGGGCAGGCTGATTTTAGAGTCTGTCTAGTGGCAGCAGCATTAGGTGTTTGGACACACTACTTTTTAAGACGTCTCATTAATAAAATAATGTGCATGACAAAGTAAAGTAGTGGTATCTGGCAAGCTACAGGAATTTTTGGATATTTTTATTTGCCTGATGGCCTTGCATCTCTGGAACAAAAGAAACTTGGATGATCATCACATATTCTCCCAGGGTGAAAATAGTTGAAAAAAATCCTGAGCTGTGACAGCAAGCAGCACGGCAGAAATCACTGTGGAGAGAAGCTGTATGAGCTCAGAATACATTCAATTTGGCTAGCAACTAAAATCCTTGCCAGCCTGACTAGAAAATCAGGCTCGGCAGTGGTTTAAGGCTGAACTTGACAGTTTTCCCTGCCACCCCCGGGCACACCATATCTAGGCAGCGGTTGTACTATTGCCCGGGAGTTCCACGCCATGTCTCTTGGAACACCGAAGTACAGCTCTAACCACCCTACCTCGAAACATGCTCACTCTGTTGACATCGATTGTGGAAATGCATTAATGTTGCTATTTATCTCTTATCCTTTAGAAGTAGCTCTTTTCATAGTAGTGAACAGGTAGATATGTCCTTAGCTGTGTCTCCCACAAACTAAATATGTTCAGTAGATTGGGGCCATTTATCTTCAGGTGCCAACTTAGAAATGTTTCACCAACAGCTTGATACCTATGTGGCTCTGGCAATTAGGTCCTTATACCTCATGACAGAGCAAATCATGCTCGTATTTCGAATATAGAATCAAGATCAGCCAAAAATGTACTGAAGTATGATCAAAGGGGGGGGTGCATAGGAGATTCCTTAGTTACCTGTGTCCCATATTAGGTGTGATAATGCAATGATGTATGTTCATCACATGTACAGGTTTTCTTTCAAATTGGCACCCTAAATGTCAGCCATGAGTTGAACCTAGGTAAGGGAAATGGATCTTGATGGAATATGTCTTAATTCCTTAAAATGCATATGTCTTAAATCCTTAAAATGCATGGCATTGTGTTGGTATGAGAAACTAAATGAAATGTCTGCACTGGTCTTAGGTATGGAAGTCAACAACTTGATGAGCATGAGTAGTTGGATCTACAGAGTGACCAGCGTCACAGAGGCACTTGGATATTTAAAGCAACCATGGCATTAATATGCATGGACAGCCTTTTCCCAACAGACTGGGATGGATTTTCCCCATTCAATATTGGGTTCTTTGGAAACAGTGATTAGGGAATGACAGTTCCTATCATAACCAGGAGGACTCTGCACAAGGGTGCCAGGCAAAATATATCTGGCACAGAGGTCAATTCTAAAGAGAAAATTAGAGAAGCTTTATTTCACTGGTTGAGAAAAGGCAATTAGGCAAAGAAGGTATCAGGGCAGAAAGAATATGGAAACAAAGGTTGTCTATAATTACCAAGGATGCTACTATTTTGTTAGTTCACTTTTGGGGTCTTCAAGTGTATGTTACCTGAGAATAGCATACATATATTTTTAATAACAGCATCATTGAGATATATTTTATATTTTTATCTTAAATGTGTTTTTGAGTCTGTAATTCAATAGCTTTGAGTATGTTCACAGAATGGTGCATTGATTATCACGATTTAATTTCAGAATAGCTCATCCCCTCAAAAACAAACCCCATCCCTATCAGTAGTCATTCCACATTCTCTCCTTTCCCCAGCTTCCTGCTACTAC
Source organism: Ailurus styani (assembly GCA_002007465.1). Classification (NCBI taxonomy): domain Eukaryota; kingdom Metazoa; phylum Chordata; class Mammalia; order Carnivora; family Ailuridae; genus Ailurus; species Ailurus styani. Next base: position 2,194,439 of record LNAC01000130.1, on the reverse strand, counting down.
TAATCTAGTCTCTGTCGTTACGCATTTGCCCATGGGGGACATTTTATATGAATGGAATCATACATATGTGGTTTTTGTGATTGGCTTCGTTCATTTAGAATAATGTTTTCAGGATTTATCCATGTTAAAGCCTGTAGAAATCAGTACTTGATGACTTTTTATTGCCAGGTAATACCCCCACTGAAGGGAGTATAGACCACGTTTTATTTGCCCATTTATCAACTGGGGGACATCTACCTGTTAGCTATTATACGTGATGCTACTGTGAACATCTGTATACATTTTTTTGTGGACATATGTTTCTGTTTCTCTTTAGTACATATCTAGGAGTGTGATCATTGGATCACATAGAAACTTTATATTTTAACACTTTGAGGAATTGCCAAACTGTTTCTCATAGTAGCTGCCTTTTATAGTCCCACCAGAAATGTAGGGAGGCTCCAATTTCTCTACATTCTCATCAATGCTTATTATTGTCTGCCTTTTTAAAACTTAACTACTCTCATGGATGGGAAGTGATATTTCATTGTGGATTTGATTTGTATTTCCTAAAGACTAATGATATTGAGCAAATTCTCACTGTGCTTAATTGGCCATTTGTATATCCTCTTTGGAGAAATGTCTAAATCTTCTGCATATCCTAAAATTGCATTATAAGTCTTTCTATTGTTGGATTTTAAGAGTTCTTTATATATTTGGCATACAAGTTCCTTATCCAATATATGATATGCAAATATTTCATCTTATTTTGTGAATTGTCTTTTCACTGTCTCAGCAGTATCCTTGGAAGCACAAAACCTTTTAGTTTGATGCTGTCTGATTTATCTATTTTTTTTCTTTTGTAGCATAGAATTTTATGTCATAGTTGAGAAATAAGAGCCTGACCTAAGGTCACAAAGACTTACTCCTATAATTTCTTTTTAAATTAGTATAGTTTTGTCTACTATTTATATTTATGATCCATTCCTGCACAAACTGATGAGTAGAATTCTTCATGCCCAACCTTGTGAAAAATGAGAAAGGGGCCACACATCAGGGTACAGGCAGAGCCTGCTGTCTCTAAGACTGGCAATGTCCAAAATTGAAAGAGTCAAAAACGAGTACATATAGACTACTGAATCTTGTGTGGTGTGACTACTGTTATCTGGCTAACGATATACAAAGCAAAAGAAGCAAGGACCTTGGGGCACCTAGGTGGCTCAGTGGGTTAAAGCCTCTGCCTTCAGCTCAGGTCATGATCTCAGGGTCCTGGGATCAAGTCCCGCATCGGGCTCTCTGCTCAGCAGGGAGCCTACTTCCTCCTCTCTCTCCGCCTGCCTCTCTGCCTACTTGCGATCTCTCTCTGTCAAATAAATAAATAAAATCTTAAAAAAAAAAAAAAAAGCAAGGACCTCTCTCTCTATTTGGCTCAGTTTAAATTCATCATGATCCTCATTTCTTATTCTACCAATTAATACTCAAATCTGAACACCCTGGGGACAGATACAGTAGATTCCATCTTTTAGAGCCCATTCTAGCCTTATCTGACTTTCTATGGGGTTGAAAAGTTGAAACATGAAATTCTGCAGTGCCGTGTGTTCCTTTGCACATATATGTCTGCACTGGTCTTAGGTATGGAAGTCAACAACTTGATGAGCATGAGTAGTTTGATCTACAGAGTGACCACTGTCACAGAGGCACTTGGATATTTAAAGCAACCATGGAAGATATTTTTTAACTTCTTGTCCCTGGCATCAGATACTTGGATCTTGGACAGTAATCCTAACAATGTCATTGGTCGTATGTTTCTCCTGTCTTGTCACTAGCTCTATGTTTCTTAGTTGCATAAGACCCAGTGGTCGTTCTCTGGTTCTTTAAAAAACCTTTTTCTATTCAAGCTAACTCTAGTGGGTTCTATCATTTGCATGTAAGAAAGGTGATTAATATCCTTCCCATTGCCTAACCAACTCACATTCATGGTTTTGGCTAGCAATCTATCCTTTAGGAGCATATCATTGGAAAATGTTCCGTAACTTCCTTGGTCTTGACCTTATTTTCTATTCCTACTGCCTCCTGAACCCCTTTCTTCTGCCTTCTAGAATATTATAAACAAATTTCTCTGTATTCTTATTTTTTGGAACCTAAATGTTCCTTTTCCCAGTACACAAAATGGAACTAATGCTCCATATCCCAAATCACTAATTTAAGTATTGTGTTTTCTCTCCTTCTAGCTCATTTGGCCAACTAACCTCACCTAATATTTTTATTAATATTTTAATATTTTTATTTTATCTTAATACTTTTATTTTCCCTTATTATCTTTCCTCTTCTGTCTTAACTCTTTAGCTTTCTGAATTCAATTAAAAGATTTATATTTTTCTTGTTCTTCTGACTTATTTTCCTTCTGGGCAGTTGAACACAACTAGAGAAATTTATCTAGCTTAGCAAGTTGGTACCGCTATGAATTCAAGAACATTCTCTATAAATAGAATCTTCATATGGGTTAATGTCCAATATTTATTTGATAAAATTGCATTATATTATCTGCACTAAATGTATCATACATTATCCAGTTATCCAAAATCAAACGCTCCTTCTCCATCACTGTCAGCAGGTGATCTCCAGCTGCATAGTCACAGGGAATGCGGAAACTTTCCAAAATCTATCAAAACATTTTACTCTACACCTGCAAATCTACTGGAGTTTGATTCCATCCAACTATTCTCTCTTTTACATTCTTATAAAATCTTGTATTCCTACCTGTAAATGACTAGTTCAAATAATATTTCAGGAAGGAAGGAAGAACAGAAAAGTGAAAAAGTCCCTGAACATCTCTCTTTCCATGTGGTATAAGATGTTCCTAACAGAGTTTTCCAGCTTCTTAATGGACAGTTCAAGCAGAGAGCTCAAATTAAGTAATTCACTACTTCTGGAAGGGAGGGTCATGGAACTTTTAGTTTCTGCTAATATTCTTTTCTAGGTATTTCATTTGATCTTGAATAAGAGTGACTTCCTTCCGTTCCTCCCTCCTTCCCTCCCTCCTTTCTTCCTCCCTCCCTCCCTTCCTTCCTTCCTTCCTTCCTTCCTTCCTTCCTTCCTTCCTTCCTTCCTTCCTTCTAGATTCACTAGGTATTGGCTAGATCTCTGTGTGATCAGGCCAACACTCTGACTAAGAAGGTGGAAAAATACACGGAATCATGTTTTTTTAACAGCCCTCCCACATTGTAGGGATGGGCAGTGCACATGACTGAACAAGAGTGTTAGAATGAACAGGAGTCCTCTGGGCCTTCTCAGCAATGGGAGTAGACATTCACAGTGTAGGTACTATGTCTCAGTCTACTTCTGGCCTCTACATAGCCAACCTCCCTCCTTTTAATTATGGGATGCCAAAAGCATCTAAATCCCTTGATAAAGGTAGAAACTCCTTGGTATATATTCATTTTATGCCTTCTCATCTACTCTGGAGAATTCTGACTGCTCCAAGTTTTGTAAGGTACTCAGATCTTTTATGTAGACCAACACTTGGAAGTTTTGAAGATGTCCTTTACTGATAGGACATCACTTCACCAAACATTTTCCTAAGATACTGATAAACAGTTCTAACAACCACATCCTGTATTAGGCTATCATGGAAATTCCTGCCTCAAAAGACCAGAAGGTGGTTTACATTGAACTTCTGCTGTTTTTATATTTAGTTCTCAGGAAGCAGATTTTCAAAAAACTCATTTAGGTTACCAGGGATACCTAACTGATAGAAATCCAGAAAAAAATTATTATATATTTTTAAAGGATGCTGTCCAGAAAACAGAAAAAGCAAAATTTCATTTATTGAATGTTTCTGGAGAATCACCTACTCGACCCTATTTTGGATATTTGGCTATCTTTTAGCCATGAAGCCATTTTATTTGTGGTGGCTACACTGAAAATACTGTACTATTAGATGCTTAACTAGGATGACAATCTTGTCTTGATTTAAGATAGTCCCAGTCTTAAAACTAAAAGTTCTGTATCCTAAAAACACCTCCAGTTTTGGACAGACCAGGATGACTGTCCACCCTAGGCTGATCACGCTTTATTCCTAAATGCCTTGATTCTATTTTTTCAATTATTTTGAAAAATTAGCTGTATGAAATTCAACACTGTCACTTTCTTCTCTATATTCTTAGTTCATTTGGGTCCTGGAAGGTCCTAACTAAGGTACTTCTGTGCTCAACCAGCCTCAATGTTACCAGCCACTTAAGGCTGGTTGCAAGAGAAATATGTGAACAATTGATTTGAAGAATAAATAAGATGCTAAAAATCCTACCCTCCTGAATTGCTGCACTGATCACCTGAAGAATTTCCTTATAACCACATTTACCCAAGCTTCCATTCAAAAAAATATTCCCTTTGTCTACTACCACTCTCCATCTAAGAGATATTCAAGAGATCACTGTGTCATAAACCATTCCAATCCATAGCTAAAAAATGCCTAACTTCCACCCTCTCTCCCTACCACTACCACTATCATAATCTTTGGAAGCTTATCTAGAGATGAATGTTTTAGCTCATAAATAGTGACTCTCCCCAAGCATATCTCCAATTCTTGGACAGCTATACAGCCGTAAACAAAGATTTGGCCCAGATGGAAGTTACTGAGTAAGGGAGTAGAGGTAAGTCCAGTGATGAAGACATTTAAAATCTATGGAGGTAAATGTGCTAGCCCAGAAAAGAAAGACTTCATAGATCATGAAATTAGCTTCGGAACCACTCATAATAGGCTTTTCTTGGTTTACTCATGTCTTTTCACCTACCCATCCTCATTTATTTTATTTTACTATTTTATTTTGTTTATTTTAATTATTTTACTTTATATTTTGTCTCTGCATTGACCATACAGATTTTAGACCAATTGAAAAAATATCTCCCTTCCAAACTTTGAATCAGGTCAGAGCTTGACTCTCCCTTCGAGCATGCCATCTCTCTGGGTCTGTCATTGGCAACAAGACTGAGAAAATTCCCCTATCTCTGCTTTGTAGGGAGCCTTTACCAGCTGATTATTGGAAGCCATCAGGTCACATGATTTTCAAAGACTTTTAGAGCTATCCATTATTCATTAGCAGCATGCCTTCATGTGTCTGATACCCATAGTTTATATATCCTAATGTATATAGAGATTCAACAATAGTCAAGAGGGTAATTTTCATGGCAAAGAGGTTTTGAAGTAATTTTCTGTCAGACATCAAAATGGGATTGGGTTATAGTTTCCACACCCTTGCCCTGTCCCTGTATATACTTGATTCTACAAAACAAAACTGACTATCTGTGCTATGCTACAAATTTAAGATCATTCATTTATCAATACAGCACTTGTGAAAATCGGGCATGGAGCTAATTTCATCACAAAGAGTAAATATTATTCTGAATGAAAGCATATCATCAGCTTTAATATTCTTCATCTCCAGTAGGAAACGGAACAACTGAATTTTATTTACAAAAGTTACTCTAGTTGTTAAGCTTAAGATGATGGGTGTGTAGGTGTGTGGGGGCGTATCTTTCTTGCCAGACATGAAAGACATATGGTTGCCCACAGAAGGAAGATCTCTGGACAACATGGCTTTCTTCCTCAATGTTATAAGCATATTCACTTTTAGGAAGTGAACAGGAAATAATGAGAATTAATGTTGCAAGTAATAGAATCAGTAATATTGCCAGACATTGTTATCAGGGCTTTATATATTAATTTATTTCACCCTTTCAACAATCCTATAAAATCCATATACTATTATTATTCCTCATTTAAAGATGATGACAGGGAGACAGAGATTAAAAACTCACTCAAGTACACAGAATTACATACGTTGGAGAAGCCAAGCTCAGTCATAGGCTGGCTGACTCGTGTCTTCACACTGGACCAGTGTGTTACATGCATTGCCTCCCATTGCTCAGAAAGGGGTGTGCTCAGAAAGGGGTGTTTTCAGGGTGTAAAAGAAGTGGCTGCCAAGTGTCCACATAGCTAACAAGAGAAATTAAACGAGATGCTGAATCTGTGGTAGGGCATATGAATAAGCAAATCCTGACCCTGCATATGGAGTTGGCTTGCCTTCTGGAAAGTGACAGAATTGGGTCAGAGAAAATTAACATGTGGCTGGTCCTACGGTGGCCACTCCTAGATTCCCAATCTATCCAGGGTTAGTGGTGTCCCTGGTGTTCTTTGTGGCACCTGCTGGAGAAACAGCATTTAAATTCCCCTGCTCCATAGGTGTGTGGAAGCATCCCTAACTGAGTGATGTTTCTGTGTGTACGATTTTGCATGGCTCAGAGATGAAGCTCTAAGGGGCTCACAGAGAGAATTAGACCATCCCACCTCTAATATGCTTCTAGCAGACCATCCCCTTTCAAACAATGTTTTGTAATTTGTTATTGCAATTGTCACAAATATCCACTAACAATAAAAAGGAGGCCCAGTCATAGCCTTTGAGTTGTTGGCATCCAGAATCCCTGTGAAAGGAAACGCATATACAATCCATAGCAATCGCTCACTTGTTATAAACAGATTTCCCTGCGTGATAAGAATAACATAGCAGAGTCCTGATTGGAGGAAAAGATAAGGTTTTCCCAAAAAACAAATAATCATTAATGAAGAAAAAACTTGAGAGGAATCTCAATGACTGAAGCAAGATGGTGGACACACCTAAGAGGCCCGTGTGTTCATGGAGCGGGAGAGAAGTGGCCTAAAACAAGTATTCTCATTCATCCAGTGGCACTGAGTGAATCGCTCTAAAGCTGCACTGTCCAATATGATACCCATTGGCCACATAACTTTAAATACATCCAAATTAGATAAGGTATTAAAAGCCTGTTCCTTGACGGCACTAGCCACATTTCAAGTGCCCAGTAGCCACTTGTGGCTAGTAGCTATCACATTGCATCACAGATAATGGAATATTTTCAGATTGCCAAACATGGTATTGTACGGAACCACTTAATGAATAACTTGTTCACTACATGAAGGGAGAAGACGGAACGGGAGGTCCCTGAGAAGAGCAAATGCATTCGATGAAACCAAGGAGAGCAGCAAACGCAGGAGCAGGAGGCTTGCAGAGCAACATCATTTGTTACATGTGGCATGGAACCTGCTAATCAGGTGGGCCGTGGCTCCAAGGTATGTCGGAGGGAATTGCTGCGGTAATAACCCTTGTAAGCAGAAAGACAGCCACATAGTTGTAGACAGAAAATTACCTACACATGAATGTGACCAATCATAGGGGTGGGGTATTGCAATGATTAACTTATTCTGAGTAATAAATTTACATATTATACATGGGCGACATATTTTCCTTATTAAATAAAAAAACATTTCCTTGTTTCTTTCTGATTATATAAATAATTCATGCTTATTGTAAATACTTCAAGCAGCATAGCAAAATGTAAGAGGAAAGTCAAAATCACTTGAAATTTTCAGTTATCAGAGATGATCAGCAATAACCTTTCACAAGATAGATGAAGAAATATATACACACACACATACAGACACACAGTTATACTATTTTGACATAAAGATGATGATTTTAGACTGAATTACTGCTTTCTGCTGTAGTATTTTTACTGTAGCTGGAGTGTTGTCTTTTTTTAAATTATCCTCTTTGTTTTTTGTTTTTTTCTTGCTCTTTCCACTAATACACATGCTCTCATTCACAAGTCAAGTAAAGACTTTATATTGGTATTTTCCTTGTCTGTTGATGAAATTGGGCTCATGTCATATACACGTTACTGCACCTTGATTTTCTGACTTAATATTATATTGTGAAATCTCCTCAAGGGAAATGGTATATATTTAAGTCCTTGCAACTGCCTCAGATTTTGCATGGTATGGATGTCCCATAATTTTATCAACTATAATTTTATTTACTACTGCTTTAGTTCAATTGCAGACTTGCCCTCATTACAATGAGATTTATCATAGCATTCATTTTAGAGATCCCTTCCCTCAAATTTTTACCGTGTACATGAATAATCATATGTAAATCTATAGATTTCCTGGAGTCTTATTACTGGCCATAGAAATATTTGTTTTTTAATATAAATGATCATTGCTAGATTTAAAAAAAAAGGTTACATAAATTTACATTTACACCAGTTACACATCCTTATATTTGTTTAACTGTTATCTTTATGGGTGTCAACACCTGTATTAATATCTTTATAATTTGGATAGAGTTATCCATTATTCTTTTAATGTAAAATTGAAATTTGCAATTAAATTTGCAATTTGTACTCATAAGCCTCACCATGTATTTATGTTTTTAGTGGCTGTTTTGTTGTCTCTCCTGTAAGTTGTCTATTGAAGACAGAATGCAAAACTTTCTACTAGGTTTTCTTTTACATAAGAACAGGTAAGGGAGGGGAGGTGGATGAGGGGATGGGGAAATTGGGGGATGGGCATTAAGGAGGGCACTTGATGGAATGAGCACTGGTGTGTTACTTGCAACTGATGAATCCTAAATTCTACCTCCGAAACTAATAATACACTATACGTTAACTAACTCAAATTTATATAAAATCTAAAAATTTTTTTAAAAAGAGTGGGTAGGAAACCTTTCTGATGACTGTCATATTAAAAGGTTTTTTTTAAAGATTTTATTTATTTATTTGACAGAGAGAGAGAGAGAGGTTAGAAGTAGCAGAGAGGAAGGCACAGAGGCACGCAGAGAGAGAGAAGGAAGCAGGCTCCCTGCCGAGCAGAGAGCCCGATGTGGGGCTCAATCCCAGGACCCTGAGATCATGACCTGAGCCGACCCCTGATGACTGTCATATTAAACAACTCCTGGGAGCCTACCCATGCTTCCATTCGCATTATAGTCTCTAGGGGTTTATAGAAACCACAGTGCCATTTATACATACTGTGATTGTGAATAGGGTAGCCCTAATAAATATCAGAGATAACATAAATATTATAAGATACGCAAATTATATGCATTTCAAATATTTTCCCCAATCTATATGTTGTCTTTTGGTTATAGGGTATCTTGTCCTATAATTTAAGGTTGTATAAAAAATATTTCTATATATTTTTTGTAGCCAGTAATTTTCCTGTCATGCTTTAAAGAATTCCCTGATTTCTCGGTTGCTTCTTTGGTCTCCTCTAAGATCTTGCAACTTTTTAAATTTTATTTTTACACTGTAATCTTTACTTAATTTGAAATCTGTTTTGTGTATAATGTAAGGTGGAGTTCTATATAAATTTTTTAAAATAGTCCTTTCGGCCAGCCATTGGTTTTAAATTAGACAGTATTTTCCTGTTGAATTTAAATGCCTTCCTTTTCATATATCAAAAATTTATATATTCTGGAACTATTTCTGGACTCTATTCTTCCACTTACCTTTCTGTAAGTCTATGCTAATACTGACTTGATTATTTTATTTTTAATGTGTCATAAGGTGGATCTCTGCTCACCAGTCTTCCATTTGCATAAATTACATTGTTAATACTAAGTATTTATCCTTCCCCATAAACTCAAAAGTTTATTTGGTCAAATTATGACAGAATCTGGTGAGAATGTAATTAGAATTTTAAAGCGTATATTAATTTTTCTTAGGTTTTCATTTTCTTTCTAGTAAGATCTCAAATTCTCTTCCTTTTTTCCTGTTACATTAATTCAATTTTTACTCTGTTATAAGCTACTTATATACAAATCATAAGACTAAACTCAATGAAATTTAATATGATAAACAGAGCTTCTTTAAGATTAAGGCTCTCTGCTCATTGAAAGAAATTTTTAAGAGAACTAAAAGCTTAGTTGCAGTGTAGAAGATATTTTCAATATATATGTATTCAAAAGACCACCATGCAAAAAATAAAAATAACATCTACAGATCAAACAGAAATAGACAGCCAAATTTACAAAGACAGCAGGAAAATTCAAATACAAAATCAAGATATAGAATTCTTCCAGTGACCTGAGGGCTCATTTGTGTTCACTGTTAGTCAATGCCCTTAAAGAAATCACATTGTTCTTTCCATCACCGTGGATTATTCTGCTCATTTGTGAGCTTTATATAAACAGAACCATACAGTTTGTAATTTTTTGTCTCTGAACTGTTTCTCTTAACACCGAATTTCTGTTGAGTATAGAACTGTGGAAATATTGAGACTGCTTGATCTTCTTTGTTCTTCTGTATAACATGTGTTTGTTTTCTCTGAATATGTTCAACATTTTCAGTTAATTTTTGGTGTTTCTAAGGGCATGTGTATGCACGCATTATACATACTAGTCCTTGTTTTCCTTGGGATTCTTTGAGTCTTTTGAACCTGTGATTTGCTATCTTTTGTTACTTTGGGGACAGTTTCTGTCATTTATCCCCCCTTTTTTTTTTAAAGATTTCATTTATTTATTTGACACAGAGAGAGAGATCAGATCACAAGCAGGCAGAGAGGCAGACAGAGAGAGAGGAGGAAGCAGGCTCCCCGCTGAGCAGGGAGCCTGATGCGGGCCTCGATCCCAGGACCCTGAGATCATGACCTGAGCCGAAGGCAGAGGCTTTAACCCACTGAGCCACCCAGGCGCCCCATTTATCCCTTTTAATATTTCTTCTACCCTACTCTCTTTCTACTCCTTCTCGGACTTAATGTATACTAGACCATCTGATAATGTTCCGCAGCTCTTGCGTGTTCTGTTCATTTTTCCCCATTCTTTTTTCTATTCTTTGTCCATTAGTTTCAATGACTACTGTTGACTTATTTTCAATGTTGCTGATATTTTTTTGAAGACATTCTTAATTTCTGATTCTATGATTTTCATTTCTAGGATTTTCCACTTGGCCTTAGCTTATATATTTTATCTTTCTGCTTATAATCCTCATCTCTTTATGCAAGATGTGGACATCTACTAAATCTTTTAACATATTACAGTTACTGTAAAGCCTCTCTTTGGATTTCAGGTTACCTGTGGCTCAGGGTACCTATTGCAACCTAGGCTCTCTAATATGCTATGAAAAGTTTAAGTCTTGCAGATTTTTGAGCTCTTTCTTTTTCATTATTTGGGTGTGAACATCATTGTTTGCATCTTTCTATCCTCTAAGCAGTGGCAGTAGTATACTACATACTTATGTTTAATGGATATTGATAGAAGTTTTTCCAAAATCATTAGACAAATTTCAACTCCCAACAGTATTGTAAAGATATCAAGTTTCTCCAATCTTCATTTATTCCGTGGGTTCCACTGTTCCTAATTATAACTTTTCTGGTAGAAGTGAAGTTCTATCCATTTGGGATTGTAATTTACATTTCCTTAATTAGTATTGATGATACGATTTTTTAAAACAACCAATATTTGACATTTTTGATGTTTCTCTATTGTACATTTGCTTTTTTTTTTACTGTAGAATTTTTTAAGACTTCTCTTTAGAACAGTATTAGATTTGCTGAAAAATCAGATTTGTAGAAAAGAATGCCTTATCATTGGCCTATTTCAGTAGTATGGTACAATTGTTACAATTAAAAGCCAATATTGATATTTTATTAACCAAATCCATAGTTCATTCAAATGTCCTTAGTTCCTGTCTAACGTTCCTTCTTCTGTTCCAGGATCCCAAATCAGATGTGACCTTACATTTATTTATCATGTCTCTTGGTGTCTACATTGAATTTTATATAATTGATTTCTGGTTTTATAATTTTTTTTGATACTTTGACTTTCATTTATGTTATTCTTTTTTTTAAATAAATTTTTTATTTTATTTTATTTTGAGAGAGAGAGAGCACACACATGAGTGGCAGAGGGTGAGGAAGAGATAGAATCTTAAGCAGACTCCGTGCCCAGCGTGGACCCCAACACAGAACTCCATCTCCAGAGCCTGAGATCATGACCTGAGCTGAAATCAAGAGTAAGAGGTTTAACTGACTGAGCCACCCAGGTGCGCCTGTTTTTTCTAACTTCTCTAACTGGTGACTTTATTTGTTTCTACTGTGTGTGTACAAAGCTGTAAATTTTTTACACAGCTTTAGTCATACTGCACAATTTTGATATGCTGTATTTTCATTACCATTTAGTTCAAAATATTTTCTAAGAGTTCACTTGGTATTTTCTTCTTTTAATCATGTTTATGATGAAATGTGTTGTTTCATTTCTAAATGTGTTTGTTTTCTAGTTATCTGTTACTGATTTATAGTTTAATTCTATTAGTTTTTAATTGTATACCTTGTATGATTTAATCAATTGACCTTTTGGAGAATTTGCTTCATGGCATGATAGAATCTTCTTTAATGAATATTCCATGTGCACTTGTGAAGAATGGATATTCTGCAGCTTTTGGAAGTAATGTCCTTTGAATATCAATTGAGTCAGTTGGTTAATTGTGTTGTTAAGATCCTCTATATATTATTCAACTTCATTTGATCTGCTTCTTCTATTACTTATAAAGAGGTGTTAAAATCTCTAACATAATTATGCATTTTCTTTTTTTTATCTCAGCTTTTTGGAATTTATTGAGGGAAATCAAACTAATAATGCAAAATCCGAGCAATGCATCTACTGATCTATTTTGCCTGGTTGGAAAAATGTCCCTTGATATGGATCTACGCTAATTTATGAGCAGCGGCTCATATGTTTGCCAGATAACAAATACTTGAAAAGAACATGATTCTTTTGCACTGGGGACTAGGATATGTAGGAAAGAAGTGTGTGGATGGAGTCCTAGGAACAGCAGCATTGTGTAAGTCATCTGTATACAATCAAATATTCACCAAGGGGTCTCCTCACTGAAAAGAAGGCTCTTAATAATCAGGGGGAAAGGGACGCCTGGGTGGCTCAGTTGGTTAAGCAGCTGCCTTCGGCTCAGGTCATGATCCCAGGGTCCTGGGATCGAGTCCCACATCGGGCTCCTTGCTCGGCAGGGAGCCTGCTTCTCCCTCTGCCTCTGCCTGCGGCTCTGCCTGCTTGTGCGTGCTCTCTCTCTCTCTCTTTCTGAGAAATAAATGAATAGAATCTTTAAAAAAAAAATAATCAGGGGGAAAGGATGGCCCATTCTCTGGAAGTGTATCAGCCACTTTCCTCAGTCATCCCAGAGTCATGTGCAAAGTGGTCATTGCAGAAGGGATGAAACAACATGAACGACCCTTGGTCAAATCTATTCCAGCTATCACTACTGCTGAATGCCTACACTGCCAACAGATGTCAATGTTGAGTTTCTTATATAAGCCTTTGCCTAGTGGAAATGAGGGGTCTAGAAAATCACTTTTGTTCCCTCCCCATCATCGGGAAGGCAGCAGGTTGTCCTCATCAAAATAGACTTTCGTCTTTATAAGCATTTCTAATTTCTGCTGGAAATTTCTGTGTTGGCACTATCATATGCATCCTGATAGGGTACCTTACTCACATTCCTGGTATCCTGTAAAATAACATTTTTGACCAGAGAATTCATTTTATAGAAATAAAAATTAATTATCCTCACAGAACTTGCTGGACCCACGTCACACCACTTCACGCAAGTCTGCCGGCATTATGGAATTTTGGAATGGCATATGGAAGATAATATCGTGGCACTCACCAGAAGACATCGTGTGGGGTGAGTAGTTCTGCTGAATGTGGCTTACGTTCTGAAACCAAGTCCAAAATAAGATGTAGTTTCCCCGAAATCAAGAACATGGGTCAACTGCCAAAAGTGGAGATAATTCCTTTGACTATTACTCCCCATAACCCATTCAAAAACGTTTGCTTCTCTCTCAGCAACTTTGTGCTCTCCTTGTTCCCAAGGGAAGAGTCTTTTGCCTGAGATAAATGTACAATACAAAGGTACCATTGTTGTGTCATTTGGCCATGACCACTTGGTGTTGTTAATACTATTGAAACACCAGGTAGAGGAAGGTGTTACTGTCCTGGGTGGGGTGATGGATCCTGATTTACCATGGAGAAATATGGCTGCTGTTATACAAACAGGGCAGAGAAGACCATTATGGTACCCAAGAGAATTTCTAGAATGCGTCCAGTAGTAAAAGTTAATGGAAGACAATAACTATTGTAGCAGGACCCCTGGCAGCACAAACCCTTCAGAATGATGACTGGTTCACCATAGTGAATAAACAACTCCTTAAAGAGCTTATAATCAATCTGAGGAAATGAGTCTCTCACATATTTAACAAATATGATTTTACCTTAAGATGCATTAAAAATTCTGGAGCAAAGCCAACTTATAGTAGACAAGAAATAGACAAATTAGGATGGATTATTCTGGAAGATGGAGAATTAGTTACATTTATACTTATGAGTTTTCTATTAGTCTTTATTTATTACTAATAGAAAATAATACCAAGATAAATTTTCTTTATTTTATCAAGTTTAAATGGATATGCTTGATAATGAAAGAATTAATATCTTTATTAATAATAAATTAATAATAAATAGTAAATAATAAATTAATAATTAATTATAAATTAATATCTTTAGCAACATTTTAATTATTCTGGGAGGATATTAATGGGAGCAGGTTGTGAACCTCCACACATGTCCTTAAAACAATCCATCAAGGATAATTGTTTGATATTTATAGCTCTGCTCAGCCAATATAGCCAAAATAATTGATCATATACAATATGTTTTTTAAAAAGAATCAGTGGTTTGAGTTTGGTAATTTCCTTGAAGAAGATTCAGGTTTGCATCATGGAAACCTTATGTAAATCTAAGCATTTTCTCAAATAGAAGGGGATTTACTGAATAATCAAAGTCAGCTACCAAATGAATGAAAAACAGATAAGTCAAAATGATCAATTTCCATTCTCAAATTTTATCGTTAATATACCACTTACTGCCCTTATAGGACAAGAGAATAAAAGGTAAGGAAGTATAATTTTAAATTACCCACTATACTTATAAACTCTCTTTGAACGCTCATGTTTTAGCTCAAAGGATCATACAGATTTTACATTCTCCTCTATAATGCAGTTGCATTTATTTTAATATAAAATACCTTAAATTGCACACTACACAATAAAATAAGCTCCCCAGAATTTTATGCCATGTTTATTCTATAATTTTGTGTATGTCTAGGAATATAGCCATCTACCACACTAGTACTTTAAGAAACTTTTTTAATTGTGGCAAAGTAATAACATACATTGTACTCATGATATAAAGAATTTTATTACCCAGGAATAAAGATCTTGCAAACACAGTGTTCCAGTACATTTCAGGTAAGATGCCAACATGCTATCAGTTTTATGCCTTGAATTTGGATAAGTGTAACACATGTAACACATTTAAATCAAAGGAAAAGATGTCCCTACAACATAGTATAGTAAAATCTAGACTCTCATGAAAACATCACAATCTACATTGCTGAATAGAACACAAATTCTAAACAATTGCTGGGACTTAAAAGTATGTATTGAAATTAAGAAGAAATTCTGATCGTGGAATCAGTTCTCTGTTTCCATGAGCTGTATTTTAACCATGACAATTCCTCAGATGCACTTCATTCTATCACAGGCTTGTCTTGTGACCTGATCTCCTTCCTTTGTTGGTAAAGTTTAACTCACATTCAGACCTTAGTTGGAAATAACACTGCCTGAGAAAGGCCTATTCTGACTCTTCCTTTACCCTCACTGACTGATACTTTGTATCAACCTATAGTTTTAAGTTTTTCCCCCAGCCAGATTGTAAACTCCATGGGGAAGGAAGAATGTCTTTTGTTACTATTTGTGTCATTATCTCCAGTAGCACCTGTCACTTGGCAGGTGTTCAATAAATATTTTAAATTAATGAATGATCATTGAGTATTGATGACAATTTGAATCATGGTGACACCAGGCATAAAAGTATTGATTTATAAAGCACAATGAACATAAAAGTGAAAATACAGAATTCTGCTTTGAACACCATCTTTTTTCAGTTGAAACCTTAAACTGCAATGAAAGCTCTGTAACAGAAAGCAAAGTAGGGATTCTACTGATCTACTCCACTGATGTTGATTCATAAACAATGAGAGCCTCTACGTTGTCCGTAGCAGTTACAAGGAAATTTGCAAAAAATATATTCAAATAAAGCAGAATCCTTAAGAGTGAGCAACTATGTAGATTTGGCTGCGATTTGCAAACTACATTCATTTTTGGATGCTTTGCTTAAATGAGACAACCTAGCCTCTGATTTCTTTTTTCTGGTTAAACATGTCTCTGGTATCCAGTTATAATGCACAATTTTAAATACAATCTTAGCTATGCATATAGCACTGTTTCTCTCCGGCCTACTGAGAGTTGCCTTTGTTCTTCCTTCTTGTCTTGAAGAAGGTGCAGCTTCAATACTGGAATGCTTCCTTTATCCATTCCAAAATATTTATCAAATGCCTACCATGTGTTAGAAAAATTTCAAGAAGCTTCTTCAGAACTTATTGGTGGACCATGTCTCTTGCCTTTTTATTTACACTGTAGCTTGTGTATAATACTGATACAATTTTTTTTTGTAATGTGAATATAATGAAGTTGATGTTAAGCCTAAAGACAGGAGACAATTAGGTCCCAGGACTACTTTGTAGCCACTGGATGTGATATTTAGCAGAAAACTTTGAAGTCACACTGTGCACCCTCTTGGAGGGCATGCTGACCTTCTTTCGTCTGTGTTACTTGATGAGATTTTCCTAGATGTTGAAATCAATCAGGGCCGAATATTGTGTTTATTGGAACAATTAGTTTCACTCTGTTAGGAATGACCATTCTGTGCAGAGAAGATATATACCCACATGCAGTACATCTCATTTTTTATTGTGGTATAATGATATACAGTGAACTGCAAAAATCGGAAATGTACAATTTGGTTCATTCAGTGCAATTTGATTAGTCAACACCTGTGAAACCAGTCATCACGGCAATCAAATGGTGACTATATCCAGCACCTTGGGAAGTTTTCTGATGCCCCTTTATAGTCCAACCTCACAGCCCTCTCCCGCTGTGTCCTGTCCAGGCAACCAGTCATTTCCTTTCCTTGTTAGAATTTCATAAAATGGAATTATACAATATGTAGTCTTTTTGGTCTTGCTCCTTTCATTTATCAATAAGATTTTGATAAGCCATGTTTTTCCATATATTACTAATTCATTTCTTTTTATTGCTGAACTGTCACGGCACAGGTAGATATACCATCGTTCATTCATCTGTTCACCTGTTTATGAACATTTACTTTGGGTCTAGTTGGAGTTGCTTACAAATATCTTGTCGATGGTTTATACTTCTAACTTTTACATTTGTGTCTATGACCCACGGCAAGTTAATTTTGTTTGTAGTGTGAAGCGTGGATGAAAGTTCTTTTTTTTTTTTTTTTTGTATGTGGTCCTCTAATTGTTCCAGTACCACGTGTTGAAAGCGTATCCTTTTTCAACGTATTTGACTTTGGACCTTTGTCAAACATCAGCTGCATAAAAAAACAAACAAACAAGAAAACCCAAAAAACCAAACCAAACCAAACCAAAAAAACGGCTGCCTGTCTGCATTCAGGTCTATTTATCCTTTCTGTTATGTTCTACTTACCAATTTGCTTATCTTTATACCATATCAAACCACCTGTAGCTTTATAATGAGTCGTGAAGATACATAGAGTAGTTTGCTGGTGCTGCCACAACAAAATACCACAGACTAGGTGGCTGAAACTACAGAAATGGATTTTCTCGCAGTTCTGGAGAGAGGAAGTTGAAGGTCAAGGTGTCCGCAGGAGGCTTCTTGTGAGGGCTCTTTCCTCAGCTTGCATGTGTTTGCCCTCTTGCCTCTTCACATGGCCTCTTCTCTGTGGGCTCTTGTCCCTGGTGTGTCTCTCCCTCTTCTACGACTGTCAGTTCCATTGGCTTGCAGCCCTCTTGTGTGACCTCATTTCACCTTAATTATTTTCTTAAAGGCTGGATCTCCTAAAACAGCCTCATTGGTGAGGAGAGCTTCAGCATGAGTTTTGAGGGGATGGAATTCAGAATTTGGTCCTTAACACCTTCATTTTTTCCCCCTTTTCTTACTTTTAGTTTTCCACAGTTAACTTTTTTCTTTCTCTTTTTAATTCTTTCAAGCCCTTGGCATTTCCATTCGAATCACTGATTAGCTTACCAATTTCTACAAAAAAAATCTTGCTGGTATTTTGATTGGAATTAGGTTGAATCTATAAATCAATTTGGTGATAAATTTATATGTTAAAAATATTGAGTCTTCCAACCCAATATTTGATTTTATACAATCTAATAACCTGTACCTTTTAATTGTGGCGTTTAGACCATTTAGGTGTAAGGTGACCATATCTAAGTCTGTTACGGTTTTTTCTGTATGTCCCATTTGTGCTTTGTGCACCCCTTTCATTTTTTTCAACTTTCTTTTGGAGTATTTATTTTTTTATTCCATTTCCTCTCCTTTGTTGGCTTCTTTCATTGATTTTATATATGTAATTTCGGTGGTTGCTTTGCTGTTTTAGTTGTTGCTTTGGGATTTATAGTATGAAGTTTGAGCTTTACAGTATACTTTCAAGTGAAAATACACCAATGTATGTACAGTGTATAAACCTGAAAATAGTATTCTATTTTCTTTTTTTTTTTAAAGATTTTATTTCTTTATTTGACAGAGAGAGAGATCACAAGTAGGCAGAGAGGCAAGCAGAGAGAGAGGAGGAAGCAGGCTCCCTGCCGAGCAGAGAGCCCGATGCGGGCCTCGATCCCAGGACCCTGAGATCATGACCTGAGCCGAAAGCAGAGGCTTTAACCCACTGAGCCACCCAGGCGCCCAATAGTATTCTATTTTCTTTCTTGACTTTTACGCTATTGTTTTATATCTCACTTATATATGTTGTAAAGCCCACAATGTATTATTATTGTTGTTTTTTCAAAAGTGAGTTGTCGGGCACCTTGGTGGCTCAATAGGTTAAGCCTCTGCCTTCGGCTCAGGTCATGATCTCAGGG
>LNAC01000130.1:2160156-2175550 GCA_002007465.1 Ailurus styani | reverse complement strand
ACCCAGTAGTGCGATTGCTGGGTCGTAGGGTAGCTCCATTTTCAACTTTTTGAGGAATCTCCACACTGTTTTCCAGAGTGGCTGCACCAGCTTGCATTCCCACCAACAGCGTAGGAGGGTTCCCCTCTCTCCACAACCTCGCCAACATCTGTCGTTTCCTGACTTGTTGATTTTAGCCATTCTGACTGGCATGAGGTGGTATCTCACTGTGGTTTTGATTTGTATTTCTCTGATGCCGAGTGATGTTGAGCACTTCCTCATGTGTCTGTTGGCTATTTGGACGATGTGGATGGAACTGGAGGGTATTATGCTGAGCGAAATAAGTCAATCAGAGAAAGACAATTATCATATGATTTCTCTGATATGAGGAACTTGAGAGTCAGGGTGGGGGGTTGTGGGGGTAGGGAGGGAAAAATAATGAAACAAGATGTGATGGGGAAGGAGACAAACCATAAGAGACTCCTAATCTCACAAAACAAACTGAGGGTTACTGTGGGGTGGGAGGGTAGGGATAGGGTGGGTGGGTTGGTTATGGACATTGGGGAGGGTTTGTGCTTTGGTGAATGCTGTGAACAATGTAAGCCTGATGATTCACAGACCTGTACCCCTGGGGCAAAGAATAAAAAATAAAAAAAAAAAATAGAAAAAAAAGTGAGTTGTCTTTTAAATACAAGATATCTTAATAAAGTGGGGGGGAGACCTTTCACAACTCAATAATAAAAATAAAAGGGCAAAGAATTTGGAGAGATAGGTCTCTAAAGAAGAAACAGTCATGGCCAATAAGCTCATGACAAGATGATCAACATCCTTAGTCATTAGGGATGTGCAAATGGAAACCAAAATGAGATACAATTCCATGCCCATTAGGATGGCTAAAATGAAAACAAAAAACAAAAAACAAACAAACAAAAAAACCGAACAAGAAAAACCATGGATGAGGATGTGAAGAATTCATAACCCTCGTATTTTTTTGGTGGAATTGTAAAATGGTGCAGCCACTTTGAAAACAATTTTGCAAGATGTTAAATGTAGAATTACCCCATGACTTAGAAAATCCATTCCTAGGTACATACCAAGAGAATTGAAAGTAGACATTTACACAAAAACCTGTACAGAAATGCCTGTAGCAGTATTATTCAGCCAAAGAGTAAAAAGAACACAAATGCCCATCAACTGATGGGTAACAAAATGTGGTATGCCACATACTGGAATATTATTCATCATAAAAAAGAATTGAAGTGATGACCCATGTCACCACATGGATGAACTTCAAAAACATGCAAATTGCATAAGCCAGTCACCAAAGGCCACATATGATCCATTTATAAGAAATATGAAGAATAGGCAAATGCACTGAGACAGAAGGGGGATGATAAGGAGTGACTCCCGTTAGGTACATGTTTCTTTAGGCATGGTGAAATATTCTCACATGAGATTGTGAGGATGGTTTCATGATTCTGTGAATATACTAAAAAGCACTGAATTTTATACTTCAATAGTGTGAATTTTGTGGTATGTGAGTTGAGAGAGTGAGGGAGAGAGAGGGAGAAATAGAGAGAGAGAGAGAGAGGGAGGGATGGGGCGAAGGTGGGAAAGGGGACATGCACTAGTAGAGAATGACAGTAGGGGCACCCAGGTGGCTCAGTCAGTTGAGCATCAGACTCTTGGTTTCAGCTCAGGTTATGGTCTCAGGGTCATGAGATCCAGCCCCAAGTCCAGCTCCCCATTCAGCATGGAGTCTGCTTGAGATTCTCTCTCACTCAATCCCCCTCTGCCCCTCCTGCTTGCACTCTAAAATAAATAAATTTAAAAAAGGGGGGGGAAGGAGACTATGACAGTAGACCGTATTCCACACAAGAGATGAAGGTGGTAGGACCATAGAGACTTAGAGTGTTGAGACATAGTCAGGTAGCAGTAGCAGTAAAGATATTCTAGAGGACGAAGAAACAGGTGTCTTACAGTGTATATGTGTGTGTTGGGGAGTAGATTATTAGAAGTTGAGTTTTGAATATGGTGAGTTTGGGATATCTTTTAAATATCCAAGTGGAAGAATAAGTAGGTAGTTGAAATAATGTGTTTAGTTGGAGGGAAAATTCCAGGCCATAGATATTACTTTGGGAATAATTAGCACATAAATAGTATTTGGAGCCTTGAGTTTAGTTGACCTCATTAAGGGAGTCATATGGATGGAGAACAGAAGTGATCAAGGGGTTGAGACCTAAGGATCGCCAACAATGAGGGACTGAGGCCAGCGAGCCAAATTCATCTATCACCTTCCTAATGTTTGCCAGTTTGATGCAGAAAGTTTTACTTTTCTATTCCATTACCACTTTCTTTTTCTCTTGTCCATGGGTTAAAACCCATGGGATTCGGGATATTTGAAAACAGGATGCTGTCTCTTTCTTCCGCCAAGAGTCTATATTGTGTTGCTACATGCATCTGCCCCAATAAATAGAGCATTCTGATCACTCTTTCTTCTCTCTGCACTACAACACGCACCTCTGCCAGATGACAACTTTAAAGGCCATTTACCTTTCCATCCATATCTCCCACTTCCCAGACTCTTGTGTTTTGCTGGGTTATGTGCTACTTAGAATTTCGTCAACAGTATGTCCTTTCTGTTAGAAAAGCCCTTATTCCACAATTGTGTGACATATTCCTGGGCAGTCACTCATTATCCACTAGGTTAATTATCAGTAATGCACATATGTCCGTGGCAATGTATAATGAGGTGCTCTAAACACATTTCTTTGCTTCCTTGTTCCCCTCATCTTGAGGTTTCTGCCTCGGATCAATTGTTTATGGTGTTAAGAGTCTTTTCTCACGTCCTTTCTTCATATGGGGCACATGAATGATATGCTCTAATGATTTCCTGTATGGTCTTAAAGTATTTCCTTCTTTCTGATACATGAGTTCTATCCTGACCAGGCACAAGAGCTTCTGGTTGCAGAGTTTTATGGGTTTATGTAGATGTTCTTTCACTCTTTCTTGCTCGCAGTGTTGCCCAAGACAACACCACACACTAGTTTCTTTTACCTTTATAAGGAATCTGTACTTTCACCCTGTGCTCGTGTTATTATTACTATTCATTATTATTATTTTGTCCTCATCATTCAGGAAGTTTACAGGATATGCCAAATGTGTGTGTTTTCCCATCAGTACAGTCTGGAATGCAGCAAGCTCTCTCAGTCTTGAGAGGCAGGTCTTTTTTCATCACAGATGAATGATCTCCTATTATTTAATTATTGCCTTTCTTCCATCTGTTCCATTTTACCTTTCTGAATGCCTTTCATTTTTATTATGGTTTCCTGGATCTGTCCAAGAGTCTTTATTATCCTTCAGGATTTCTATCACAATATGTTTTTGTCCTTTATCTTTCACGAACAGGATTTGGTCTCAAGGCTGATAGTCTCTTCTTGCAATCGCCTACTTAATTGTTTAATTGGAAAGATGTCTCGTGTGCACCGACCTTGTGGGGGTGTGTGCATACTACTGCTCTTGAGTTTTCTCAAGTGCTCCTATTTTTCTTTTAGGTTTTTATCTCACTCCTGTAGGAGCTATATTTCCATGAGAATCGTGTGGCTGATCTGCTTTGTTGGACTGTTGTACCTTGTGGTAAGCTAAGTAATAATCCACAAAGATGTCCACGTACTAATCTCAGGAATTTATGGATATGTTTCCCTACATGACAAAAGGGACTTTGCCTATGTGATTAAATTAAGGATCTTGAGATGAGGAGATTATCTTGGATTTGCTGTCTGGGCAGCTAACTCCTGATGATTAGCACTGGCCCTTTTACGAGGAATGCTGAAGAAGTTAGAGAAAGCCACATGACAACACCAGCAGAAGGAGAGAGAGCAAGGTCAGGATCCAGAAGTAGTAAAGGTGGGATGGGGACTGAGATTAGAAGATGTTAAGTGGCTGGCTTTGGGAGACTGGAGGAAGGGGCCATGAGCCAAGGAATGCAGATGACCTCAAGAAGCTGGAAAGAACAAAGAAACAGATCCTACCCTGGAGCTTCCAGAAGGAAAACAACTCTACCAACACCTCGATTTTAGTCCTGTAAGACCCATTTCAGACTTCCGACTTTCAGAACTACAGAACAGTAAGTTTGAGTTGTTTTAAGTCATTAAATTGGTGATCATGTGCTATAGTAGCAATAGTACATGAATACAGACCCTCTCAACAGGTGGCTATTTTGCTTTTCAGGGCACTGGGGTTCAGGTGTAGATTTGAGTTTACATTTAGGGACACCAGTCACAAAGGTGACAGAATGTGGTGTAGTGGGCCAGGTATGAGTCCATGTTCGGGACAACTGGAGGAAACTGCTTTGTATCTGACTTTTCTGTACACATTCAGCTTCAAGACAAAAGAGTAATCACTCCATGGGTTCCACTCTAATTTATTCGTTTGATAATAAGACAAACTCAACATACTATCAAGGGGCTAATACTGGTCTTCCCCGGGGGGATTTTGAAAGTTTCTGCGTTATAAGCAAGTCTGAGAATGTGCCAATTACCAGGTTTTACCCTTCATGTCTGATTTAGTCACTCCTGGGTTTCTCAGTCCTCAGGGAATGAAGCCACACACGAATTTTCTCTTGGGATCCAAAAAATACCCCAGACCTGATTTCATTTAGTGGTGCCTTACTTCTAGCAGGTCAGGAGAAACGAACCACTTGGAATTAGGATTGGAAGAGAAGTAGTATTAGACAGTAAAATAAATTACGATATTATGTAATGACGAAAATATTAAAGCTGAGGAATAATGAATATGAATAGAAATTCAGATCAATTGAATCAAGGAGAAATCCAGAAAAGACAAATTTCATTTAGAGTGTGTTTAAGTGACATGCAAATCACTGAGAAAATTCTAGGAAAAAATATAAACATTATATTCATACTGATACTTTATGTCATAATAATTAAATATCTAAATGAAAAACACTGGGGGTGCCTGGGTGGCTCAGCTGATAAAGCGACTGCCTTTGGGTCAGGTCATGATCTCGGAGTCCCGGGATTGAGTCCTGTGTTGGGAATCCCAGCTCCATGTGGGTCTGCTTCTCCTTCTGGCCTTCTCCCCTCTCGTGCTCTCTCTCACTCTCTCTCAGATAAATAAATAAAAATCTTTAAAAAAAAAAAAGAAAAAACAATGAACCTACAAAATTAATAGTAGAAAATTGGGAGAATCCTATAAAATGCAAGAATAGAAAGAAAATTTCTAAGTGGGATACAATGTTTAAAAACCATAAGTAAAAATAATAAGTTGGACCATACTTTTTAACAAAAAAATCTATATGGCAAAGAAGTCACCATAATCCCAGTTGAATATATAAACAGTTTCCACACATCACTAAAAAAAAAAAAAACAGACTAACTGGAAAAAATGGGAATGGATATGAAAATATCACAGTCTCAGCCCTACAAATGGACTTTAAAAGATGCAAATAATTGAACAGACTCTAGTAAATTAATACTAAATTATAATGAATATTATTTTTACCTATTAGATTGTCAAAGATTAAAAAGTTTGGTAATACCTGTTTTGGCCAGTACACATTGCCTTCTGATTCTCAAATTTCCAATGGACAACTAAATGTGAGATAACAACAGATAGTCAATGAGGATTATTCATCTTTGTATTTTTTTTTTAAAGATTTTGTTTATTTATTTGAGAGAGAGAAAGAGCAGAAGCAGAGGGAGCAGCAGACACAGTTGTAGAGCTAGGCATAGAGGTAGAAGCAGGCTCCCTGCTGAGCCTGACATGGGCTCCACCCCAGGACCCTGGGATTGCAACCTGAGCCAAAGGCAGATGCTCACCAGACTGAGGCACCCAGGCACCCCTCATCGTTGTATTTCTAATGTTTAAGCCATTCTCTAACAAAATACAAAATCAATTTATACCTAAAAAAATGAATAAACTTGGCTAAAAATCATGTTGCTGAGAATGTGTATCATACTTTATTGACTAAGGGTGGAACTATTCGAATACATTTAGACAAAATTAATAAATAACTGAAAGAAGAGCTCTGCCAGTTAAAACTCTCAGTCAAAACGTACTTAATTGTACCAGTTTTCTGAAGCATTCTAGCTAAGCGAGACATTACCATAGCTATCCTTTGGTCTTTGAGAAATATCAGTATCAGATCACCTCAATGTAAAATACATTTCTTGTTCATTATTTTGAATTAAAGAGATTTTTTTCCCTAAAGTGTAAAGATTTTCTTTTACTAGCAATGTGTTTTCAAAATTGTATATACTAGTCATAATGATCAGCAATGTACAATTAACAAGTCACATAGCACACTATTTAGAATTTATTGACAACACTGATTATGTACTTACTCGAAGAAAATCTCTTTTCATGATCATCATTGAAATTCCGATAAATTGCTCCAGTAAGTTATATCTGAAATTCACAAATATTAAAAATTTTTATATCTTGATGTGTCTGTATAACAGAGTTTGTATTTATATTGCTGTGCATTGATATGTATATAAGTCTTGTTGTAACATAATTTTTTTTTAAAGGTTTCAAATTCAATAGTCACACTCTCTCCAAATACAAAAAGCAGTTACAATTCAACTCAACACAGAAGCGTGTGTGCAAGGTTATGGGAAACTGAGACATCGTATAAGAAGTTAGGTTAAAGATGATTCTGTGGTTTTGTTTTGTGTTTTGTTTTGTTTTGAGCGTGTGGCTCTTCCTCGGTCACCTGAACTCAGCAAAGAAATGGTTATCCTGATGAAATATCAACAGCCACAGGTAACATAATTTTTTGAGATGAGCATATATAAAATAATTAAGTAAGAACTTAGGTTCTTGCCCATACAGGAAGAGGAATGTCAGGAGTTTATATATATATATATATATATATATATATATGTATGTATGTATAATATATACATTTATGTATATAATTTAAATTTTATATAAATATAATCTA
Source organism: Ailurus styani (assembly GCA_002007465.1). Taxonomy (NCBI): domain Eukaryota; kingdom Metazoa; phylum Chordata; class Mammalia; order Carnivora; family Ailuridae; genus Ailurus; species Ailurus styani. The sequence continues at coordinate 2,168,604 of LNAC01000130.1, read as the reverse complement.
TATATTTATTTTTATGTATATATAAAGGAGATCTTACTTTTCATATAATCTTCTCTGCTGTGGACATTAGTTTCAGTTAAAAATGTGAATGTATTTTTCAAAAATACAATACGTTCAGATTGCAGATTTTACTCACTTTCATACACTTATAAAATATGATGTAAAGTCCAGACTTGGATTATTTAAAAATATATACATTTCTCTCTCAAAATTATTGGGATAATCTCCAGATATAATTAAAAATCAGTTAAAAAAATAAGAGACTATTTTTCCTCTCTCTGTCTCCTGTAATTCACTGAAAGTAAACATAACCATAGTGACATGAAGGTATATATTGTATGGTAGATATGCTCCTAGTTAGATAACAGAATGAGAGGGTATCTGGTATATTATGATCTCCTTCCAAATATTCTGGCAATAACAGAAAATGAATGAGCCTATTGTGTTAACACATATTCATTAGATAGGCAAACACTTGCATTAAATGCAAAGCCCTTCTGTCATTGATATGCTTACCATTTTCTCCTAAATGACCTTGAAGCTTAATGAAATTCACATGAAAGATTTTACTGTGCGTGTTAAAAGAAAGCAGTTAAAAAGATTCAGATCGCTTTATAAAATTGAGTTTCACTTTGTTAAAAAAAAAAAAGTCCTCTGTTCTCATCTGTTGAGAAAGTAAACTGCTCCAACTCAAAGTAGTTTACAAGCAACTTTCATGGTCTTTGTTGTTACAGGGTCGTGTCTGCTAGATTGACAAGTGGTGCGGTGGTCTTTGAGGACTGATTTCTAACGATATGAAGAGCATGAACTTCATTCTTCTTAAATACCTTCTTAAATACAAGCTTCAAAACAAAGTCAACCGTTGATCTAATCATTTAAAAAAAAAGAAGGCCTCAGCGTTTGACAATGGAAAACACTACAAAGAAGAAAACTTACATTAATCTAGTTTATTGTTTTCATTTGACAAAAGTAGAGGTACAGAGTTGGTGAACAATGAGAAATGTGTATGCTGTGTTCAGCAAGGTAAGTCTACATAGAGTCACTAGTGGTTCAGATAAAAGGGATCTTTAGAGTGCCATATGCTGACATTTAGAAAGAAATCTATTAAATCTATTAATATCTCAACTTTCCATGAGCTTTCACAACATTTGCGGACTCTTGATTTGTGACTTCCTTAGATAACATGAAAATATGATTTCTTTGGGTTAGAAAAAGCTTTAGGCACAACAGCAGAGGCAAAATAGTTTTTTATAGATTTTGCTGTCTGCCCCCTGAGGCATCTCCTTCTGGGTCAACTCCCCTGGAGTACTGTTTCTAGTTGTGATTCCCATCAAGAAGAAGACCATTTTCTAACTAATAAGAGCAATCACATTTGTACAGAAAAAGACAGAAAGAAAAAAGAAAGAAAGAAAGCTGCAAATGAAGACCTGGATTTTATGTCTTATCCTATTCTGAAAATACAGAAGACCCAAATAGAGGATTGTGAACTAACAATAATCTTGTACTACTTATTTCACAATGCAGAGTTCTTCCTATAGAATCTTTTTTTACATGATTTATTTACTTGTGTTAACAGAGGTGTTTGAACCCATAAGACTTTCTAGGTTTCACAGTGCATAATGTAGAAAATGCACAGAGTAATACTGTGCGAGCCATAGTGGAGCTTCAAACAAAGAAAACATTAGTGATGCTGACCTGTCTGTATTTTAAATTTGGGCATTTTGTTCATTGTAGTTTTGAATTAGTTGTCATTTAAAAATATATATGGTATTTAAAAGAAAAACTAGATAAATTAGGCTACATCAAAATTAACACTTTTATGCATGTAAGGATTGAATAAAAAGACAACCCACAGAAAGGGAGAAAAATTTGCAAATCATATATCTGTTAGGGGTTAATATCCAGAATATATAAAGATCTCCTACAACAAAAGAAAAATGAAACAAACAACCCAATTTTTAAAATAGGCAAAGACATTTCTTCAAAGGAGACATAGGAATGATCAGTAAGCACATGAAAAGATGCCCAACATCAGTAATCTTTAAGGAAATGCAAATCAAAATCACAATGATATACGATTTCACAACCGTTAGGATGTTATTATTAAAAAAAAGAAAGGAAAGAAGGAAGAAAGGAAAGAAAGAAAACAAAATGTGTTGAAGAGGATGTAGATAAATTGGAACTCATGCACCACAAGTGGGAATGCAAAATGGCTCACCTGTTGTGGAAAATAGGATGACATCTCCTCAAAAAAACTGAATATAGAATTACTCTAAGTAATTCCATCTCTGGGTCTATTCCCCTAAAAATCGAAAGCAGGGATTTGAACTGATATTTGTACATCCATGTCCATAGAAGTCTGATTCACAAAGGCCAAAATGTGGAAGCAAACCAGTGTCCATTAAGGGATGAATGGATAAAGAAAATGTGATCTATACATACAACAGAATATTATTCAGCTTATAAAGGAAGGAAATTTCAACACATGCTACAGCGCCGATGAATAATGATGTTCTGCTAAGAGAAATAAGTCAGTCATGGAAGGAGAAATAATGTATGATTCCACCTATATGAATTTTCTAGAGTAGTGACATTCATAGGGACAGAGCACCATCATGGTTGCCAGGGACAGAGGAGGGAGGGGACAGAGAGTTACTGTTTAATGGGTACAGAATTTCAGTTTTGAGAGATTAAAAAAGTTCTGGAGATGGATGGTGTTGATAGTTGCACAACAAAGTGAATGTACCTCATTCTACCGAATAGTACACTTAAAATCATTTAAATGATATACCTTATATATATTTTACTACAACTTTGAAAATATAGCACTTAAAGAGGATTTAAGTCAAGTATTGGTGTTTTCCCTTGCTTCACCCCACTTAACCTAAGAGAAGAGTTTCACTGGACTCACTCTCCTGGCCCCACATAGGGTTATTTCAGTGTTTGTTTTCTTCATAGGGTATAAAATAAAATTTCCTTATCTGCTTCTCTTTCCCCTAAACTTCTTGTGTGTTCTCTTGTAGGACAGGTTAAAGTGGATTTCAGTTACCAGGTGAAAAATCTATGATGTGCTGGAGTCACGTGGATCCACTGTGATAGTCCAGTTCTTTATTATTTTTTGATCTCTCTCCTCCCCTCTCATTCACAGGTGTCAAAGTTCTAGTCTAAAAGATAATTTTAGTAGGACTAAATATTGACAGTCATATTTGGAAAAGTTACCCCGAAAGCTCTGAGAAATTTCACCTTCTGAAAAGACATCAGTTGGCACTTGGCATGATTAATATTAGTCTGTTGGATCCCTCTATCAGTGAAGGAGAACATTTTGAGATGGGCTCTATTTTTGGTAAAAACAAAAACAAAAAATATCAGTACATATAAGGAAAGTGATGTTTAAGTAACCTTTTTGATACAGATAGTATTCAAATACTCTTGTAGAGCTCCCTACCAAAAAGAAAAATTAAATTACTTTTCAAAGTATATAGATCCGTCCTTTTATGTTAAACATTCACAAAGGGATCTATTTGTAAATTGTTTTTGAGTGTACAGGATCTTTTAAGTGTCTTTCCTGAAAAAAACCAAAAAACCAAAAAAAAAAACACTGAGTCCCTGAATTATAAAATCAAGAATATCATAAATGCTTAAAACTTCTGATTTTCACTTCTGTTTAATGGAAGTTATTCCCAAATACAAAGGTCACAAATTATAAAATGCACTACAAAATGCAGATTTAAAGACGTGTGGAAATTTAGAGCATAAAAGTTTCCCTTCTCAGTGGGGGAGTCTTTACATAGACCGTTTACATACGTTTGAAACTGCATCTTTTGCACATAACCTCATCCTAACTGCCTATATTTCTACTGTCCTCTCTCAGAATTTCTGATTTTAACAGGTACTTTTCGTATACTATCCCGTTCATGGACCCTTCTGAAATCAGAAGGTTTATATTCATGTTTCCTTTTTAAATAAGTGCTATGGTAATATCATCGTTATCTCATAATAAATCATTATATCTTACAAATTTCATTTAAATTAGCCTATTATTCCTTACTCACATACTCTGTATTAACAGTAAAATAAATTTTCCCCAAGCCATCCCCAGCTTTGTACAGAACACGCTAAAACTAACTTAGAACATAGTTGAACATTTTTATAATATGAAAAAAAAATCAAAGCATAAACAGGGAAAATATCTCACAAGACTGACCAAGAATAAGGATCGATTCATTTGGAATGTTAAAATTCTACACATTTTATCTTCTTTCTTTATAATTTTCTATTTCATTTTTGTTAGTTCTTTTCAAAACCGGACTTCCCTCAAAATAAAGTTACAATGAAGTGAAGTACCTTATTTTTGAAACTATGGTAGGATTTTTGAAAAAAGGTCAGGGTTTTCCACAATAATGATGTAAACAGGATTAAAATAAGTCCTTTGTCTTTTTTTTGTCCTCCCATGTCTGAACTGTACAGCCCTCCACTGCCCAGACTAAGGCCTTCCTGAATTGTATCTATTTTTCTTTCATGTATTCACTTAATAAGTATGTACTCAGTTGTGACTGGCACCCTGCTTAGAGCTGAAGACATATTCCTCTCCTGGAATACAGAGTCCAGAGCCAGAGAAAACGTGTCCATTAAATAGCTCAGGCGTATGAACTGCCAAGTTGTCCTGTGTCCTTTGCTGGAGAAGTAGAGGGACTCAGAACAAATCAAGGAGGTCCAGAATCAGTAGAGGAAGTATTTGTCATCCTTAGCATATGTCTTTGTGTGAGCTGAATGATGAGTAAGAATTACCTTAGGTGGGTGGTTGGAGAAAATGGGTGTGTTCCAAGCAGAGCGAACAGCATTGGCAAGGGTCCTGAGGAGGAAGGAAGAAACTCAGTAAGGATGAATCAAATGAGGCTAGCTTGTGAGACAGGAAGAAAGGAAAGAGATTAGGGAAGATGAGGCCAGTGTCTGGACACCTCGACTTTAGGGACGACTATAATTCACGAGCTCACATCCACAGGATTAAGTACAGTCACATTTAGCACCCAGAGGAAGAGAAGAGGCACTGGCCTATCTGACCACGTAAGTTTCTCAATGCCCAGAATTTCTATAACCTCAAATTCGCTAACAGCTAATCCACTGCTCTTCTTTTTCCCCACATGAGATATAACTGAAGAACATATCCAAAGACTCCCTGATCTTTGCCCCAATGTCATTCTGAATATAGGGATTAAAGATGCCAGAAGTAGGAAAAATGGCTGAGATTAGGGGGGCTGGCGGAAACGTGGGGAAGAGGACACTTCCTTTTCAACTTTGACAAGTGAGGGCAGCGTAGGAAATATAAGCCTGGATAGTTGGATAGAGCATATTCTTTGTAATGTGCAAATAGGTGTCAAAGATGAGTATATTATTTTAGACTTTAAGATTAACAATAATATAAATGCCGGAGAATTTGAAAAGTGAGAGGTGCAACACGTTAAATATGAAGAATGCATTCTTAAGTGATTTTTTTGGTAGTCATTTGAAACATGCAAATAGTTTAGTATTAGCCCTGAGTACTCAAAAATTCACTATGTTTATGTATTTTTACCACAAAATGATCTTTTTTATACTTGAGCCTGAGACTGTATATCAGTAACCTAGGTTACTGATGTCACTCTGATGAGTGCTGTCACTACTGATGAGTTATGATGTCACTCATCATAACAGTGAGTCAGACTAGATGTTGACAGTGTGTATGCGTACATATGCACATGTTGACACACACACAGATTATTGGTTGCAAATTACAAGCAGGGATTCTGGAAAAGGGGTGGTGCTCTTGACTTGCCAATGCACATTCACAAATGAAAAGAAGAACAAGTTGGGCTAGAATTTTTTCACCAAACAACATTATGACTCAGTTTACCTTTTATAAAAAGAGAAAAGTATCTCAATTGTGAAAGTGGGTTATTGGTCTGCTTTCACCCCCTTGTTTGACGTAATGTTATCAGTGATGACACAAGCAACCCATGGTCTAAGCAAACCTCCATAAATTCAGGATCTTCAGCAGAAATGTAAGAACAAGTTTTCTGAGGATTGCTTTTGATGTTCTGGCTGGAAATGAAGGGGTTCTAATCCTTTTCATTCTCCCTGTTCCCCCACTGCTTCCTCCTATGCCCCCTTGACCACCTCACTAGCTTCCTTCTCTTTTTGTTGGGTCTTTCATCTCCTTTCTCCCTTCCCATACTTTCCTTTTCCACCCTTTTCCTTGCTTACAATAAGAAATTGAAGACCATTTTAAAAGAAACTTTACCAATACAACAGTTACATATTTTTTATATTCAGTTTGTAACAATGGATTTTTTTAGTATTTCTCAAAAAAATCTTAACTTTCTTTAATCTCTATGTAACATTTATTATTATATTCCCTCTGATTCAGGGATCCTTAACAAATAAAAAGGTTACCTACTACTATGTTTTTGTAATTTTAACTCACCCCACATATATTTTGTTAGATTCTATGAATCATGCTTTATGCTCTGGGTATACACATAAACACAATCTTTGAAAAAGATGAATTTCATAGAAGATAGACATTTTACAAATTCAATAATTTACTGTGATGATTAATTTAGATTCCTGGTTTAATTCTTTGCTCCATCCAGTATCTTGGACTATGATAGTTGATGAATCTAGAGTAGAGATCTCTCTTGGCACCAAATGTGGGTTGTCCTAGTGATAATGAACATGGCAGCAGATCACAGTGAACATTTGTACTTTTGGAAAGAATATGTGGAAAGGGTAGGCAGAAGGGTTACCTAGGAACAGCTGTATTTCCTGGACAAAATTTTGAAAAACAATGCCATTCTAATTGTTGTTCAGACAATGGTAAAATAAATAAATAAACACACACACACACACACACACACACAGAAGAAGTTGTATGCAAAGCTCAATTGAAATATTAATGTCAGATAAGTGTTCCCTATATTTGAAGCTGGCTACCTCTGGAGCAGGGGAGAATTCTGGATAAATATCAGTGCTTGCAAAGTTCTGGGCTTAAAATTATACGTGGTCCTTTCAGGATTTGAGTAAAAATCTTAACTACCTTCCTGGCACAGATGCCATCAGAAACCCACACAGGCTCATGACCACCACTCAGTGGATCAATGACCCACTTTCCTGTTGGGGGGATTATCTCAAGATTCTTGTTCCATTCAGTAGGAGGGTCTTAAATTCAACTACAGATGGCCCTTTTTCTCAGTAGTAGAATGGTGCTTCCTGAACAAGGGAAGTTAGATACATATATACTGACACTTTTCTTTTATACTCTTTGAAATGACAAGTGTGCATTACAGATGGAGCAAGAGAACAACGTCATGCTGAAAAGATGAGTGTGTTTTTTTTCCAGTTTTTCCCATTTCAGAATCTCACCTGTGCCTTGTCCCCTGGGGGGCTTACTCCAGATGTCCATGAAAATGTCAAGTAGGTATGTAAAATGTCAGCTCTTTAAGGCGTACTTCTACACTTAACAGGGAATTCCTGGGAAAAGATCTAACACTTTAAGGAATGGATATCTAATATAGACCTTTCAGAGTAATTGGAAGATATTCTCGGCCAGAAAAGAAAGCAAAAAAAAAATTAATAATAATAGTACGTTCATACCATAAGAGATAATGGTAAGCACCCTAGTGTCACAGTGTTTCTATACCTGGAGTCTCAGTTAAAAAAAAAAAAAAAGCCAAAGACTGTTAGGACTTTGGAGGACACTTCGCTAAAGAGAGGAATCTTGTTTCCAAATCCAAGTGGTGAGATTTGCATTCTAGCCTTTGGGATAAAGCTTAGTTTACAGACTGTGTTTATTAAGCTCTATGCCAGAATTATTTTCCTTTGATTTTTTTTCTCTTTTCCATGACTGAACTCAAGAACCCTTAAAAAAATAAAAATAAAATAAAAATAAAACAAACAAAAAGGTTTACCTAATGGGAAGCCTGGAAGGGGTTTGCGTTGGAGAAGCTTCTCCGAAGTAGGGTCTGCAAGATGCCAGAGGCAGAGCGATTTCATTGAATCAGACATGGGCTCTTTCCAACCCAGCTTTCAGGTTGAATGGGGTGAGGGAGGGCAGCCGGCTTTAAGGTCATCTCTCCTGCAGGTTTGGGAAGCAGGTAGACTGTCACTGAGAGACGGCGGCACCAGCGGTCCGTTGACGCTTGAGAGCTCATTTTGGGGCGAACGGTAGCAGCAGAGACACGGGCGCTACGGAGCTTGCAGGTGGATTTGGAGCATAACGTAGGCTTCCCCAGCTGCGCCTGGAGGCTGTGGTCGGGAGACACCTACTTCATCTCCTACAAGGGTTAAGCCCGCCCAGTCGCGGCGCTCGGCGCTGTACCCGGGGTGGACTGCACCTTCCCGGAGCGCCGGGGGAGAAGGAGGGTGGGGAGTGGGAGACCAGCCTAACCGCGTAGCACTTCAACCACCCTTAAA